>JAKTSI010000073.1:0-13242 GCA_030580135.1 Petasospora easanensis | reverse complement strand
CTGTGAGGATATATATAGTTACCACAGAACCCAGATCCTGCGTCTACCATCTCCGATATGTCAACGAGACCAAAGCGGGAAGGCTGCAATCAGTAGCCGCAGCGACGCGCTTTGAAAAGCCAGGAAAAGGGCGTATCGGACCTGGAACAGAGACCGATAATGTTTTCCCACCCTGCCAGACTGAACTCCTGGTTCAGGCTGGACCGGCCGGGGGAGGTAGGCGAACCTCAACTTTGTGGCCGATGAGACCCGTGAGCGACCCCAGTTCTCCGGGTATATAAAGTTTCATCTAAGGACCTCAC
This sequence comes from Petasospora easanensis, assembly GCA_030580135.1. Classification (NCBI taxonomy): domain Eukaryota; kingdom Fungi; phylum Ascomycota; class Saccharomycetes; order Phaffomycetales; family Wickerhamomycetaceae; genus Petasospora; species Petasospora easanensis. The sequence continues at coordinate 12,940 of JAKTSI010000073.1, read as the reverse complement.
TTTAGTTCGCGGGAAAGGGGACCTCCCACAAGCCACAAGAGAGCAGACGGGTCTTCGGGATGTAGGACCAAAGCAGCTGTACTGTTAATTGACCACTATAGTTATACTCCCTACACAAAGACACCTCCTTCAGGTGGGCAACAACACCCAGGATGGAATAGGGCGTAGTTGCCAAGCTCTGAGCAAATATTTAGGCAGCGAGGAAGTATCGGCCATTGCGCAGATTCAAAACAAACAAGCACAGCCTCAAAATTGGCAGCAGCAAAAATTTATGGTTATCTATGCTCGCTGATGGGACATATCGGAATCGCGGGGCCCACTCGTGTATTGCGCAGTGAGCTTGTTCCTTGTTCCTTGTTCCAGACATACACCCGGCTCATACTTCCATTTCCAGTTTGTGCCAAACCCGCATGATGAGCCTCCCCCTCCGGCTTCTTGATCTTAACACCACACAACTTGTTGCTTCCGGTTAGAAATGTCAGGGCCGGCCAGAGGTGGGCCCTTTGGCCACCCGTCCAGTGGTATGAACTCGTCGATCCCATCACCGCCAATGTCCGCCGGTGCTTGTCAGTGCAGCCAGGGTAGACCCTTCGAGTGCTTTTTCTTCCTCTTCCCAAGGCTTGCGGACCTGGGGGACTATATGTGGTGTATGCTTCCCCACTCAAACACCGAAATGTCCTACCGGTGTGATAAGCTTAAAGGGCTGGTTTGTCAGGTTATCTGATCCCGGTCTTTATTTCTTTTTCTCTAGTTGTCTAGGATACTGCCTGTGCTGCATTCTACAGAGGACACGTTGTGAAATTTTTAGTGCATATGCCATGTGGACCCTTCCTCGCCGGTTAAATTGGCCCGCTTGATGAACATCCGGGATTCAAACTATTCTTCTATCTTGGCACGTCTCCCCTGGATGGGAAACACCGGTTCTACCGTGGACGTGTGTCATTAAACCGTTATTAGGACGATAGGGCCACCCCGGGAATGTTCGTGTTTCTGTGCTTTTATTCAACCTGGGTATACGATCTCCAATCCACAGTCCACAGTCCACTTGCGCAATAAAAAGTGTATAACTCAGACAAAGGAGGGGCCCAGAACCACCATGGGCAGGCCCCTATTTTCAGCAAAGGGGACTAACACCGACGGAGTGTTGCATCAAAAGCTGAGCCCAAATAGGAACTCGCCCCCTTTTTTTGATGCCGTTTATGCTTAAATTATTTGTTTACTCCACGTAGCATATATCCTAAGGCCCGCTTAATGGCCCAATTCAGTAAGTTGGAAGGGCGAGGCGCCGGGTCGGGCCTTTGTCGATCTTGAAACCTCCGCCCACCTCCGACAAGTTACAACCCCCCGAGTCCCCTGTAAATTGGTAGTCCCTTGTACTGTATCTATTATCTAGTGGAGTCTTCCAGGATCCACTAAATAATAATCGGCATCAGGTCTTCAGGTCTCAGGTTTGTGAGCTGGTGCCAATTGTGTCAATTGTCGCATTCCTGGGGTACGCCACGCGGCCACAACACTATACGCTTCCCTACAAAACTGGGCTTATGTGTGTATTTCCTTTTTATTGACCCTGGAATACGGAACACACCTATCCTCCGCTCCTTACGAGCCCCTGGGTAAATGCTGGTAGCCCCCAAGCCGCCTTGTAGACACAAAAATAATATGGGTGTTTACACCTCTATAGCTTCGATACTGTGGGGTGCTTGCCATGGCCTGAACTACCCAGTCTGAGGGTGGGAGAGTATTAGACTTTGGGTGTTTAGGATACGGCTAGGCATCAGGGAATGGGTTCATTGTTTCGATTTCACCCTTTTTGTATTGTTCTTGTCCATCAATTACGAGATTGCGGGCGTTCCGTGTACTGAGTTGGTTGCGGGATACTTTTGAGGCTAGGATCATCAGGGGTGTTTGATACACTCTATACTCTATACTCAGGATTCTAAACCCCCTCCCCGATAACTTCTCATCAGTATAGAACTCTAACGCAGATTGACAAAGGTAAACCCTACTGAGAAGGTTAAAGACTGAGATGGCCTGTTGTAAGAACAAAGTTGGCAAAGATCACTTAGCACCGGTCACGTGACTCGATAAGAGTGCGTGGGGGAATAGACACCCCAGAACGGTGGTAAGTTTCGGGTGTATATCTCCAACCCAAAGTCGTCATCAGAGCGTATGAAATATATGAGAGACATAATCCACATGTACGAGAACCCTACATCTACATCTCTAGACACACCGAGATCCGGGCACTTAAGACTCATCTCCATTGTTCAGTGACTGCGGCAGGTCGCGCGACATGGAGGCGCAAGCAAAACACGACGGGTGCGTTTCACTGATTGTGCGATCTCTATGGGGAGAATGGGGTTATAAGTTTGGAATATGGGATCATAGTAGAAGGATTGATCTCATACCATAACATCTCTTTATCCACACCAACAACCCCGGATCCACACGCGCCCCACACAGAAATTCTGCCATTTGGGCATGGGCAACATTCGGTGAAATTTGCCATCGCGCTTTGAAATTTTTGCACCGATAACAATCACAGGGAGAAAAAAAAAGGGGGCCAGATTGCCACTCTCCTCTGACTTCCCATTCCATTGATTCGCCTTTGAAAACTACCGTCACACGAATTTTCTGTTCACAGACCATTTGCAGAGTTAAGTTCCTTCCATTGACACTAATCTCTGTTCTCAAACACCGCCGCTGAATCAACTTAATTAACTTGATTTCCCAAAAGTCACCCGCCCTTTCCAAAGAGATCACTCCACGAATCGCAATGTCCACAGTGCCAGCTACTACTCCTTCCCAGAAGGTTGCCTTCCCAGCTCTTTTGACCTGGAAGGACCCAATCGAGACCGGTAAGGTCTTTGGCGGTGTCATCTCTGCCCTCGTCCTGCTCAAGTCTGTCAACTTGCTCTCCGTCTTGTTCCGCATCGGTTCATTTGCTCTCATCACCTCCGCCATTGCTGAGTATGCTGGTAAACTCGTCACCGGTACCGGTTTCGTCACACGTTTCAGACCAGCCTACACTAACGCTGGTGCTGCCACTCTTTCCAAGTCCCTTGAGGCCTTTGCTAACGCTGTCCCAGCCTTGGAGGAGGATGCTCAGAAGTTGTTGTACTCTGTTAGCATTGAAAACACTTTGAAGGTTGGTGTCCTTTCTTATGTTTTGTACAAGATCACATCATGGTTTTCTCTTTACACCCTGATTTTCACCGCCACCATCCTTGCATTCTCCGTTCCATACGTTTATGAGACCTACCAGACTGAGATCAACGCTGCCGTTGCTGAGTACTCCAAGCTCGCCGCTGACAAGGCTGCTGATTATTCTGCCCTCGCTAAGGAGAAGGCTGCTCCATACATCAAGCAGGCTGATGAGAAGCTCGGCCCAGTTTCTAAGTTCATCAAGCAGAAGTACCAGGTTAGAACCGCTTCTTCTACTGTTAACGGTTCTGCTCCAGCTACCGCCACCACATCTGGTGCCTCCGTCTCCGCAGCTGCTGACTCCATCCCAGTTTCTTCCACAACTGAGTTCCCATCTGTTCCAGAGACCAAGCCACTCGTTGACCAGGCTAAGGAGACCGCTTCCCAAGTTGACCTCGATGACTTGAAGAGCGATATCTTGAAGAACAAGGCTGCCGCTGCTAACTTCTAAGGAGACTTTGTGCCCCCTGATTCCACCATCATATCCATTATCTATAACATTCGTGCTTTTTTGACAGCACCCCCACACTTCCTTTTATCCTTCATTGGTTTCCCGTTGTAATTTTCCTGGCTTGATTATATAACTCCACGTGAACATCCCACTTTTGATCCCAGAAGAGAGACGCGTGATATGCTCTGTATGTTTGTTGTTGTCTTTATTTGGATATCTGGATCTCAATCATTATCCTGTACTACAGAAATTAGGTCCCCACGGACGACGTAGGTGTGCTCCTGTGCCCGGGGTAATGTAGATCCAATATGGTACCGGGCGGGTGGCGTCATCTCGTTTAATTCTGATGATGTCTTGATTCGCTGCTCGTGATTATGCGCGATGATGATGCTCGGCTGACTTGGGCTGGGGAAGAGTGTGCGGTGTGTGGATTCATGATTGTAATGATTGTTTGGGGCGTTTGTAGGGGTGTTTATGGGATGGATAGGGTTATATCTGTGTTTAGTAAAAAATTGTGAGTGGTTGTTTGAAGTGCTTGTAGGTTCTTACCTATTAAGAAGGGTCTAAATGAGATGGACGTAAGCGCTGCGCTAGATCCACAGGATCTTCAACCGCCAAAAAAAACAAAGCGCAGGAGTTCAGATTAATAAAAAGATTATGGAGTCTACTAAATAAGCATCGAGGATTCCTTTGGTGGTGCTAAATAGGCGATTTTTCAAAAACTCTCAAAAGGAGAAGGAATGAGATTCTCAATTTGGTCAACACTACCCCATTTTCTGAGAAGATAGCAAATTTTGAAACATAAAAAGGCCGTTATTGGCTCATTCATGCATCCCATGAGGCTCTCCAGCTTTCTACAAAAAGATTGGTTGCTTTAAAGTCTCAATTGACCTGCGTTTACCCCGTATAACTGCCAATAATGCACAGTAATGGTGGTGTCTGGGTGTGATCATGCAAGATGGATCTGACCGATTTAGTTCCTGAAAAGACCATTTAAGAAGGCTAATACTACAGGATCATGTATCAATAGTCTCCAATACCATTAGTGACTATATATAACAACATAAGAGCACAATACAATTACCATTCAGCTGATTATTAATGGGATCATGCCCAGAGGTACGTTGTCGCGGAAATGCGTGCATGCTCCTGGGACATGACCGGTGGTCTAATCATGGGCCATGGCTGTTTACTTTGGCCCGCCTTGGGACAAGATTAGGGAAAGACAATACTAGCCCTTTCGTTGATGTACAGTGTTCAGCAATCTAGAACTTCATACATAGCCGTAGATGGGATTCACATACATTTAGCGGAGTAGATAGTGTGCTTAATATTAAAGCGCTAAACACCGGACCAAAAACCCCGTGGTACATTATATACCCTCAGATACCGTTCAAAGACTCCGCGAAGTTCGACACCGTCATTAACAAGAGGAACAGTATCAATCTCCAACGCCTTATGCCCTGAAAACTGCCAACAAACACACACCCCGAACCCAAACCCCGTCCTTTGTGACCACGCACAAGCTGTAGGTGACCTCGCATCCCAAACGTCCGCGAAATGCAGGACGAGCCAATGGGAGTCCGTTGGTTAGTAAGTCAACGCCAGTTTCCGAGCCTCAAATCCAACTCAGACGACGATTTGCCAACTTAAACCGTCTGAACCGCCTTAAAATTTAAGATTATGAGCCTCATATCACCACAGGCCAATCAGAGTGCCTTGCTCCTCCTCATCCTGTGACTCTGAACCTCCCCGCCAAAAGGCAACGGTAGGGGCAACAGCTGCGAATCGCTCAAACAGTGAAAAACTTCCGAGGATCGAGCCCTGTTTAAAGTTATTTGACCCTCACTTTTCTGGGTTTCCTCCTATCTTCACTCTCACACTCTCGAGGTTTTCCTAATCTATTCGAAAATGGAGGCCCTTGCTCGTCAGTCTGCTAAGATGTGTCCGTTCGTCAAGAACCACCTCTCTTCCAACGCCCTCAAGACCCTTCACTCTGGCTCTTTGGCTTCCCAGGCCTCTGCATGCCCAGTCATGGGTCCAGCTCTCGCTGAGAAGAAGCGTTCCTACGTGACTTCCTCCAAGGCTGCTCTGGCACAGGTTGCTGCCCGTGAGGTTGAGGACCATGAGCCATTCATTGTGGAACACGCCACCCAAGACAGCTCGTTCGACTACGATGGTCTCTTTGACAACGAGTTGCACAAGAAGCGTGCTGACAAGTCCTACCGTTTCTTCAACAACATCAATAGACTCGCCGCTGAGTTCCCAAAGGCTCACAGAGCCGAGGAGGAGGACAAGGTCACCGTCTGGTGTTCTAACGACTACTTGGCCATGTCCAAGAACCAGCGCGTCATTGACGCTATGGCAAAGACCCTCAAGAAGTACGGTGCCGGTGCCGGTGGTACTCGTAACATTGCCGGTCATAACAAACACGCTATCAACTTGGAGGCTGAGCTTGCTGCTTTGCACAAGAAGGAAGCTGCTTTGGTGTTCTCATCTTGTTTTGTTGCCAATGATGCCGTTTTGTCGTTGCTCGGTCAAAAGATGAAGGATCTCGTCATATTCTCCGACGAACTCAACCACGCCTCGATGATTGTTGGTATTAAGCATTCTAATGCTCGTAAGGAGATCTGGAAGCATAACGATTTGGCTGACCTTGAGGCTCGTTTGGCCAAATATCCAAAGTCTACTCCAAAGTTGATTGCTTTCGAGTCCGTTTACTCCATGTCTGGTTCTGTTGCTGATATTCCAAAGATCTGTGACTTGGCTGAGAAGTACGGTTGTTTGACTTTCCTCGACGAAGTTCACGCTGTTGGTTTGTATGGACCACACGGTGCTGGTGTTGCTGAGCATTTCGATTTCGAGGCCCACAGACAGGCTGGTATCCGTTCCCCAGACTTCAAGACTACCATGGATCGTGTTGATATGATTACTGGTACTTTGGGTAAGTCTTTCGGTACTGTTGGTGGTTATGTTGCTGCTTCAGCTCGTCTCATTGACTGGGTCAGATCTTACTCTCCAGGTTTCATCTTCACCACCTCTCTTCCTCCAGCTGTTATGGCCGGTGCTGCTGAGGCTATTAGATACCAACGTGCTTACTTGAAGGACAGACAACTCCAGCAGGTCCACACTCAGTACGTTAAGGATTCTCTTGCTTCCATTGGTGTTCCAGTCATGCCAAACCCATCTCACATCGTTCCAATCATCATTGGTGATGCGCTTAAGGCCAAAAAGGCTTCCGATCTCCTTATGGACAAGCACAGAATCTACGTTCAGGCCATCAACTTCCCAACTGTTGGCCGCGGTGAGGAGAGACTTCGTATCACTCCAACCCCAGGCCACTTCAACGAGCTTTCTGATATCCTTGTCGATGCCGTTGAGGACGTTTACAAGACTTTGGACCTCCCACGTGTTAAGGACATTGAGGCCATGGGTGGATTGTGTAACGTTGGTGTTCCAGGATACATCCCAGAACCAAGATTGTGGACCGAGGAACAGTTGAGCTTGACTCAGGAAGACTTGAACGAGAATGTGTTCGATCCTGTCATTGACCAGTTGGAGGTTTCCTCTGGTATCAAGTTGGACTAAACGGGTTTGTTTGGTTGATACGTTCACTCACTGCTGAACATATTTTGTAAATAGGTGGCCCCTCGACACACACACGTTTTTTTATCTTGTCTTTATATGAGTTAACATGCCACAATTGTGAATAGCCTGTAACCAGATATATTGTAGTGTGGCGCGTACCGAAGTGGTAGCGGCAGCACATTCGCGTACGACAGAGGGGGAGTTTACCAAAGAGACAAACTTGAACCGCTTCTAAGTTCTAAGACACTAGAAGACAAACCCACCCGAAGCACAATATCCTTCTATCCACCACGTCCTTTCCACTTATAGAATCCATTGCACGTTAGACGTGCGTGTGTGGAACTTCAACTCTACTCTCTTTATCTCTTGACGCGATCCCCCTTCCTCGTACCCTACTGGCATTCACCACGTTCCTATCCCATATTGACGCGTTGAAATGACGGAACCACCACGTAACACACACAATCTAAAGCTGAACTCTTCACAGACGGACATCCATCGAAGACCTTCGGTGATTTCACCTTCCGATCAGACCGGGTTCAGTGCTGATGCCATGAACCCTCTACTTCCTTCTACGTATGGAGATGACGATGAGCATGAGGTGAAGGTATCGACTGCATTTATCACGGAAACCACAATCCAGATCATCATATGCATTGCTGGATGGTATGCTTTTTCGCTTTCCATCTCATTGTACAACAAGTGGATGTTTGATAAGTCCCAATTGAACTTACCTTTCCCTATTCTCATCACATCATTCCATCAATTGTTACTTTCATGTTTAAGTTTAATCGCCATCACACTGAGACCTTCATTAAGACCACAGCCTGTTCCAGAACAGCAGAACATTAAGTTCTATCTAACACACATCATTCCCTGTTCATTAGCTTCCGCTGGTGATATTGGGTTTGGTAATGTCAGTTTCAGATTCATCACATTGACGACGTATACGATGGTGAAGTCGTCCTCTATTGCATTTGTTCTGCTGTTTGGAGTGTTGGCAAAGTTGGAGAAGTTCACATTCAGTCTCCTGGGGATCGTATTACTTATGAGTGTTGGTGTCATGCTGATGGTTGATAATAAGAGTTCAGATGAAGAAGAGGACAGCGCGATGTTTCTTATTGGGTTCTTCCTTGTGTTGTTATCTGCTTGTATGAGTGGATTAAGATGGGTGTTCACACAGCTTTTACTTGTGAAGAATCATAATGCTGATAATGGAAATGCCCTGTTGAACGATTCTCCAAATGCTACAAAGAGTTCCAAGAAGAAGAACCCTATCTATACAATCTATCAGTTATCTCCACCGATGTTTGTCGTTTTGTTCGTTATTGGATGCTCGGTTGAAGGACTTGGAAGCTTTGTCCATGCTGATATCTGGACAGAAAAGGGAGTGTTAAAGACATTCATCCTCTTGTTGTTCCCTGGATTCTTGGTTTTCTTCATGACTCTATTTGAGTTTGGTATCTTACAAAGAGCCCAGGTTATCACATTGAGCATCGCGGGTATTTTCAAGGAGTTATTGACCATTGTTGCATCTTCCTTTATCTTCCATGATACGCTTACTTGGATCAATGCAATCGGCCTCGTTATCACCTTGGTTGACATCGCGTGGTACAACTATTACAGATATCAGGAGAAGCTACGGGAACAGCAGGAATTCATTGAGAACCAGCGGAAGGCATCTTTCGAACTTGCCGATGTTTAAAGTTCCTATCTTTCATCATTCATAGATATTCAATACACTATTTTCTACCTTTTCCTTTTATCCCGATACCGTTTTGCGGAACGTTATATGATGGACACTGCTCTGTCAATGACGCAAAGGGCTGGCGCATGTGGCCCTGACAGGTAAAAAAATTTGCTTCCTAGTAGGCACCCGAAATGGGTAGGATTAGGCGTTGTTAGTGTTTATACTTTACAAGGCGTCAGCTTGTGTGTTTTGTACCATTTCTTTTTTCTCTTTTGGCTGTATGAAGGGCCCTGTGAGTGTTGGCCCACCAAAGCCCCCGGTGCTCGTAATTTATGGTGTGAGTCGCTCTGGGGGAGTCATCTCAACACACCACAACGTGAGGGAAGTGGGAGCCTCTTTTGGTGCTCATTAAGCCGTTAGTTTCGTGTTTTAGTAAGAGCAACAGTCTAGCAAGAGCAACAATCTATCAGTAGCAACGCCCGGCAGTTGGTGGCAAGCATCGGGTTGCGTAATCCAGGAGAGAAGCAATTACACAATATGCATTGCTGCGGAGAGTTGGACCGTGAATCCGGCATTTGCTCCTTGGCTCATTCCCTCTACCCCAGGGCTTTCTTGGAAGAGAAGAGACCCTCTCACCAAAGACTTTTGACACTAACAGGCCACAGCCTCTTTAATGTAGACTGATGTGTATAATATCTGCTTTCCCCCACAGCCTCGTGAGCAGGATATACCCAACGCCACTACGCCACCTACGCCCCTCCAAATTTAGAACACTGGCAGCAAGCTTTAAGCTTTGTGCAACACGTCTGCCGCCATGCCGGAAATTCTAGACCTGCAAAAACATATAAAGAGACCCCTGGGTCCCCCTTCCGAGATATTTCGGGCCCCATGCTATTGTTAGTTACACATACTACACACACGCTCGCTATGAAGTTCTCTTTGACTGCCGTTGCTCTTGCTCTTGCCGCCACTGTCTCTGCTGCTAACAGCTCCAACGACACTTCTTCCTCTGTCTCTACCGGTCTCGCTGCCGGTAACTCTATGAACACTGGTCTTCTTGCTGGTGCCGTTGCCGGTGCCGTTGCTCTTTTGCTCTAAGAATGTTCCTGGAGGGGTGATGATACACACAAACATACCATACCACACATACACACACTCTCTACTCAAATAGAGAACTCTATCTCATTTGTACCTTGGATTTTATAAAAAAGGAGGAACAGCTTAATGCGTTCCTCGGAGGGATTATACATGGACTGTGTTACTGAGTTTGATAACACCAGACCGTTCTGTTAATTTTTGTCGTCTTTGAGACGTTCTTCTGTATAAACACACACCCGATTTAATGTCTGTATTCTTCTTTTTCTAGTTGACGGTTCTTGTAGCTTGGATGTATGTACCCCTAATCAAATTTCATCTCGAGATAATATTCGGAGTATGGGTCCACAGGTTCACATATGCACAGCGAGCTAAGACAAATCTCATTTCATGTTTTTTTTTTTTGTATTGTGTAACTTGTGTGTGTACATATTATAAACTATACTGTTACATCCCCATATTAAAACCGGTATACCAAATGATAAAAGCACAAAACATAAATGAAAGACATACAATGAATCTCATTCAAAGGGGAGAAAGATGGAGCACCAAAAGAAAAAAAAAAATCAGACAAAAACACTAATCCATACCATATAATTCCAAAATCATTCAATTCATCAACAGAAAACAAGGCTCAGTATCTGTAGGAGGCAACCATTGGCTGGAAAGACATGCATTGCTCCACATCCAACGAGTACTCATCATTGTTATCATAATCGTTGTACTCATTGGAGAACTGCAATCCACCAGAGTACTTGGCTCCCATCTGTACTGCACCACGGACATCCGGCGTCATAGCAGTTGATCCAGGTGTTAGAGTCTGAACTCCGGAAATGGAATCTTGAATAGGCATCTGTTGAGAGATCGAGTCCATGTGTTGTGGGAGAGTCAAGTTGTGTGGTGATGACTTGCTAGTCATTGGGCTGTCGTTCCCACTATTAGATGAAATTGGACTGATTTGCTGTGGGTTTGGATATTCATAGTTCTTGCGTCTTGAATTCTTAACACGGCCAGTGTATCCCTTTGGCAAACCTTCACACTCTCCAGCTTCAATGTGCTTCTCCACCCAATCCTCGTTGCTTTCATATGGCTTGTTACAAAGACCACACTTTCCTGCTGTGATGGCACGGTCTTGTGAGCGTGTTCCTGGTGGATACTTGAAATGACGGGCCTTAAGATGTGTCTTGTAAGTATCACGACGGGAGAATCCACCGTTTGGATGACACTTGTTCTCAGCATGTTCATCAAAGAATGGACATTCATAAGCTTTGTTCAATGCATGTTTCTTGATGTGACGTGTCAAGTATCCTCTAATACGGAACTCAGCACCACAGAATTCACATGTGTATGATTTCTTCTTCTTCTTTCCAGTCTTTTGGTCAATGCTGGCATCGGAGTCATCATCCTCCTCCTCCTCTTCTTCATCCTCATTCTCAATATCAAAGAATTCAGGGTTTGGCAAGTCTGGAATCTTTGCAAGATCCTCCTCTAGGGAGTTAGCTGAGGAAACGTCAGATGTGTGTGTTGTAAGAACCTTTGCCTGGTGTTGTTCCATGGCAAGTGGCGATGGTGAATCCTTCTGTTGGAAAACGTTGAGGTTCACCATAGGAGAGAACCCACCAGAGACAGTTGATCCGGTGCTGGTGAGGAATGGAGATGTGATGTTTGAGAAAGTGTTTGCAGTGTTGTGGGAATAATCATGGTCAAATCCCCAAGAGATGGAGCCATCAACGTTTTCAACCTTTACAAGTTTGCTGGTACCGTTGGTGGAACATGCAACTGCGGAGGCGCCTTTGAATGCCTCTGTATCGATCACCACTTTTTTAGGGAAGAGAGTGGCCTCTTCATTATCTGTGTTGTTCTTATCTTGTTCATTAATCTTGTCGTTATTATTCGTTGTGGTGGTCGTGGCTTTCGTACTCTTCGCATCTTTGTGGGTGTCTTTGCTCTTTGGGAGAATCGTGTCCAGGAACTTTAGTCCCTTCAGGTAGTTGAACACGCCGGAGAAGACACTCATGACGGAGCTTTCCTTGTGTGTTGTGGCCATTGTGGGAGACTTGAACTCCTCTTGGGCAAAGTGGCGCGTGACGGTGACCTTTGAAACGGGGGAAGGGGTGTTTGACAGCGCTGTTTGGGGCGGTATTCTGGGAGCGTGGGAAGGAGTAAGTGTACGGGGGTGTGTGGACCTCGAAACGGATACGAGTGTCTCAGCAGCGATGGCAAAGCTCTTTTAGCACCTCTTGGGAGTAGTCCTGGTTGCTGTAGTTGAGCGTTGGACGACGTTTTTATAAAAAGGAATCAAGGATTCTCGTGAGATAGCGCGCGAAAAGCATTTGTCCCCTAGAGCCCGGAGCTAATTGGGAGTTTGTCTCGGAAAATTTTATCCGGAGTGTGCCTACCGCAGGACAAATGAACGGCTGGCCACTCACAGCGCAGAGCTTGGGACAAATCTGAGACATAAAAAGAAACGTCTAATTATGCCATGGCAACAACACCCACACACCAAGACATAAACGGTCCACCCCGCCTCGTCCCTAGTAATGAACTCGACCCCCTCAGCATTCGCAGGCCTCAGGGGGAATGTTGGGAATTGTGGCTCTTCTATTGGTATGTTGTTGATGTGTCAATTAGCTCCTAAATTGGTATCCTCTGTCAATTATACAAATGCCCAGACAATTGGCAGAACCACGAAACCTGTGTCCTGTGTCTATTGCGCAGTAGGGCAGCACACTGGGCAAAAAGTTATTCCTTGTATGATCTTGAGTTTAGTTCAGTAGATAAGCTTGCAACGGCCGAGAAGAGTAGGCTGATCTCGGACTGAGTCATATCAGTATTGGCATATCTATTGACGCCCAGTGGACAACCTCTTCACACAAGGGTGGCTTGTTATCTTGTGGATAAGTGGTACTTGC
>JAKTSI010000072.1:0-54971 GCA_030580135.1 Petasospora easanensis | reverse complement strand
CCCTGCGCAAACAGAGTTTCTTGGCACTTTGAAGCTTGAGGTCCACAAGCGAGCGAAACGTCAAAATGGACAGCGTTAAGCTCCTACAGTGTTAGAACCTCCTCCTTGGTTGTAATAAAGCGGTTAAAACATACCTATAGCCCTTCAGTGTAGTTGGGGGTGTATACCCATGGGGGATATCATTTGCTCACACCCACCACCCAGCGGAATACCGCACACCCGAGAAAACCCGCTACCTCCGTCGGGACGGTTTGGCCGCCACGGAGTTCCCGCAGTTCCCATTTTTTGCCCCTAAAATGCTTGGGCAGCCTAGGACGGTTGATCTATTCTTACAGCCGTGTATGGTGATTACGACGAAGAGGGTCTACGTGTCGATGGCCGCAATCACCCCCAATCCAGTGTCTGTCGTTAGTCGTTAGAGATCTCGACGACGGGCCGCTGAGCCTTGTCGCAGAAGGGGGGTTTAACAAACCGCACAAGGGATCTCCACCAGACGATCCTGTTTTCCAAAGATAGAGGAATGTGGCTCTCTTGCGAGAGGCGGAGCTCTATGACGTAGTTCTACTGTATGTGTGTTTCTCAGGGAGTGAACAGAGAGGAGTCAGCCTCCTCAAAAGTGGGACGGGATTGTGGCCCCTTTCTGGATTGGCCGCGAGACTTGGAACTTGTGCGGGATCGGGATTTCGGGTGGGAGCTCAGCTGATATCATGGGCTCGAGGCCAAGGAGCACCGGCGAGGTGTATCAAGCAGGGATATGGGGGTAACAAGCAGACCATCAGGGGAGGGACTATAGCATATCTGTGGGCCCCCCGTTTCGATCAGCCTCCCAGCGTTTGGCAAAGCGGCAGGCCCCCTTCGGACTGGGGGGTGCGGCGCTGTGCTAATTAGGGAGCGCGCACATGGACAAAGACACCCAGCGTGGGAAGGTGAGCTTGTATATGGAGCCCCCAAGGGAAAAGGAGCCTAAGAGTGTGTGTTTATCCATAAGAGACACTCACAGCCATTTGTAATCACTCGTCCACTCAGAAGGCCTGGACCCTCCCAATTCCAAACCGCAGGGTCTGGAGCAAAAAAAGTCTTGGCTTTCTCGGCATGGACCCTGGCAGGCAGATCCTTGTGGGCCGCAGCAGCCAATCAGCGCGCCGTTCCGTGGGCCCGCCCAGCAAAGCCGCCCCACTGCCCTCCCGTATTTAAGCACTGGCGGATCCTCTTGGCATCTCTGACACATCTCTTCTCCATCTACATTACTCACATCATGATGGCGCTCAACATACATCAGGTGCTACCCAATCCAGACGCCCCAGTCTCCCTTCCTCCAATCTCCTCCTTGCTGGGAGACGTCCAGCACCCAGCACATCAGCCTGTCCCGCTTCCACACGACACGCTCCTTGTCCAGCGGCTCGGCGGCACACCAATGCCCCTAATGATACCACACACATCCACGTCGCCCTCCTTCACAACCTATCCTCCACAGAGCACTTCACTGGCTGTTTCCCGCTCAACATCGCACTCCTCGCTGTCTGCTTCACCTAATACCGATGCCATGAGACTTTCCTCCCTCGCATCCGTCTCCCTACTACACGCCCAGCAGCCACTAGTGCAACACCCAATATCCCCTCCACAGCAATCCTCGTCGCAGATTGATAAAAAATCCCGCAAGTACAAGTGCAAGACGTGTGACAAGTGCTTCACCACCTCGGGTCATCTGGCGCGTCACGCCCGTATCCACACCGGCGAAAGAAGACACAGATGTCCTCATCCCGGTTGTGAAGCTCGTTTTGCAAGACAGGACAATTGCATGCAGCACTACAGAACGCACACCGCTACGAAGACAAGACGCAGACGCTCGAATAAGGTGTGATGTACGTCTGATCTGCTTTTGGGTATTTATTGGGTGGTGGTGGTGGTGTGCGTGTGAGTGTTTTCTCGTTCTCTTTGGTTTTGTTGTTGATATACTGGTTAAATGGATTGCTTTTTTTTTTTCATTGTTAACTTCTTTGTAGCACGGCCGGATGCCCCAATAGACGTTGGAGAAACCGTTGGAAACCCTCATGCAGTTACCTTCGAGGGTCATTCACTGGGCCCCCCGCTACATTATCAGAGGATCATCCACAACGGTCAGATCGGGAGGGCATATGGCTCAACTCGGGAGATCTCCGGTGGGTGTGGTTCCTATTGGATAATACATTTGGATAGGTGAGGGGGCTCTTAATTCAGTCTGTGTACAGTGTAATTTGTGTCACGGTTTGGATTAAAATCTGCAGATGTTTGTACTGCAGAGTTTTGTGGATGACGTCGTGCGTAGAGCATCCCGCACCAGAAATGGTCCCTAGCTGCCACTTTGGGATTAGCGGTGATGCGGGCTTACACACAAGGTCAGGACCTTTGGGAAATGGGGCTTTCTGTATGGCCCCACATGGACTTTCGGTTGGGTGTGTTTGGGTCTATTCTGTTGATAAGAACTTTCGGCGAAGTAACGAGAGGACACCTCCTCGGGAAGCTGGACGCCTAGTACTTCCAAACACTCCCACTCTGAGGTTGGATGGTGCCTTTTAACGTATACACTATACACAATGGGATAAACCGTAAATAATACCGTTTCAAAATGAGGAACGGGGTAGATTCCAGCAGGCCGTTTTTTTTGTATTGTCCGCCAATGCCCGCCTACGCACAAGCCACAGCAACCTAAAAAAAGGTCAAGGGTAAAACCGGAACACGATTATGTGACCTTTGTGACAGAAGCCTGCGAGATGATGACTGGTCCTCAAATCCATTCCTGGTTCCTGGGGATCTGACTGGCTGGGACTTTTTAGTTGGTGGGCCCGGTGGGGGTGGTTCGTTGTCTGCTGGCCTCCCCCTCTGAAGTACTTGAAGTGGGATCCTACACTAGGATTTGTATGTATCTCCAGATCCAGCAGGAGGATTACGTTTATAAGGTAGGTATGGAATAAATACGATCAGTGTAAAGACCCTCTCTTCTCCTTTTGGGCCTGCACCAGTTTCCAATATCTATATTTCAACTTGTTTCTCCACCATGGACCAGTGTATCTCATAATGATGAACGTTCCCATGCTTCCAAACAATGCGAACCCAGAGTTGATGAATGCATATTTGAAACCCAAGTTGGTGTACCAATCAGTCAATCCAAATGAGACAGCATACGACATCGTGTTTCTGATGATGATCACGACAACCATGGCTTCAGGAGACATCTCATAGTAACAATCCGTTGCATACGTCACGGAGGTCGTTGAGGAGAAGATACCAGATCCACCAAGGACACCCATAGACAGAACTAACACAAACCAATGGACGTTATAGTACGCACCGACACCCCAGCCGATAGATGCCAACAAACCAATAACCATACGGACTGAAAGGATCCAGATACGGTCTTCAGCGTAGGAAACACCACCACGGCGTCTCGCAAACCAGATCTTGAGCTTATCTGAGAGTGGACCAGCAATGAAGAAGAAGATACATGCACAAATAACAGGTGAGAGGTATGCCAGACCTTTCGCAGAAGCTGAGAAGTTGTATGGGTCTTTGGAAAGGATGGTGGATGCAGTACCGTTAAGCAAGTTGAACCATACGAGTGAAGAACCATTAATGAATCCAGCCCAGAGCACAGAAGGAAACTGCACCATTTGGATCATACCCCAGACTAAATGTGGAAGAATAAACTTATCAATCTTTCCTGATGTAAGTGACATTCTTTGCCAGAAGGTCTTTGTAGATTGACCAATGACCCTAGAGTTTGAACCGGACCCATCATCAGAGTGTTCATCAATGGTGTAGTCAATCTTTTGCTCTTCATCTCCCTTATTTGGAACACGACCATCGTTGGAATGAATGGCAATACCATCAACGACATCCAAATCATCAGGAAGCTTTCTGTTGAAGTTGGTTTCCTCCATGAAGAAAAACAGGAAGAGGAAGGCAACTCCATCAAACACAGCACACCACCACATGACCCATTGCCAACCCATGCCCTGAGTGATAAAACCTGCGATAACAGAAGCCATATAGTTCGAAGCAGAGATGGAGAATCCATAAATTCCCAAACCGAAAGCACGTTCATGCTCAAAGAAGATATCAGAAAGGGAAATCTCACCTAATGACTCAGCAGGAGACCCAAAGAATCCCTGAAGGATCTTTGAACCGATCCATTCACCATATCCACTGGTATAAGGTGCCCAAACGCAGATGGCCATGGTGGCAAGGAGGGAAACAAGGTATACTGGTCTCTTACCCCATTGGAGAGCAATAGGTTGGAAAAAGGCACAACCAAGACCAAAGAAGAGAAACATGTAACCAGTGCCGTTATTCAACTCTTTGATAGTGATACCAGTTTCTTCAGAAACGTTTGTAAGAACAGCATAAATGGCAGCGGAGGGGACACCAACGGCCCAGATGTAAAGAACGGTACAGAAGGTGGAGAGCCATTTGCGTTTCATTGTCCAGTTAAGTGGATCATCTGGATCATCGGAGGGTGTTGGAATCAAGACAACATCCTTCTGAGAGCTGGAATGTTTGGAATGGATGTTTCCTTCAAGATCAACGAGGGTAGTGGTACCTGGGACTGCTTCGAAGTTGATTGGAGCCATCTTTGGTTAGAGAGAGAGAGAGGAGATTGAGTGGAAGAGAAAGCAGAGAACAACAGCCGGTTTAAATACATGTGTTGGAATGTCTAGTGGGGTACTGTTTGTATCTCTCGAAGGAAACTGACAGAGATGTGAAGCCCCTCACTGATAACTGATCCACCCTTCTTCTCTATTGTATTGTACAGTTGCGGAGGACGAGACTTATCAAGGGTGATGATCCCTAGACCCTCTGAGACTCTCGTGTACTCTTTTTTTGTGTCAATTCTTCAGGACTTGTAGGAAAGCGTGTGGTCTATTGCTAGGCCTACCTTTGTGTTCTGTTTCTTAATGGTCTTGTAGAAGGTCTCGGTGCTCATCGGCTGGGTGATTTTTCTCGTGGGCCACTGGCTCTCTGGTTCCTGGCTCTAGGGCACAATGGGGGACGTTACAGAATTGTATTCATAAACTGTTTCTTTATAATTCACAGGATTCTGTTTGTTTCCGCGTTTCCTGGCCGTTATGATCTTTGCTCTAAGATACCAACAGAAGAGATCCTGTCTCATCAATTGAGAGGAAGCATGGATCCGAACCAAGAATAGGGACTCTTCAGGGCCGGTACATAGTTGGCATAAAGTGGACCTCGGACTAGAAGTTAGTAAATATCATCAGAACCGTGGAGACAAGACTGTACTCTGGGTCGCTATTGATTACCATCTCAAGAGGTATAGCCCCAAACTGTGTTCTTCTTGGTGAGGACTAGAGCCAGCATTGCTATGGGAAGCAACTACATTATCATCTATCATAGACTTAAACACGCGTAGGGCATGATAGCAAATGATTTAAGAAAGTCTGAAGGCTTTTGAATTGTCATAAAGCTGCTCTTGTGATCTTTGCCAAGGATATCGATCCCTTGCAGATGCAGTCAAATTTGTGTCAAACAACCAGCCTTACCAACAATTAAGATGCTGATATATACTATCTCATTCAATGAGGTATCTGAGAATCTATATTCCCCCATTTCCCTGTATCTAGACCCCTTTATCATTACAGTTGCATCGAGGCCCGCCGTTCCCCTTTTTGGCACATAGCCGGTGTTTCTACTAGCGGACCATATCTACCGCTATCACCACCAGACTACAACAAATTTCTTATGGACAAGTCGATAGTGGAACTTGATAGCGAAGATAAAGGAACTTCTTAAGGGTTGGCCGTATCTTGAGAGCAACCATTGTGTATAGAGCAACGGACTATCCGTCGGTATCATGGGTGCGACTGGCAAACTGTAGCGTTCCACCTCCGTCGTCCGGCAATGCCCAAAATGGTGTTATTGTCGATTAGCATACCTGATAGTAAAAAAGAAGGAACTGGGGTGTCATATTGTATTGGTTCCAGGAGGTGGGAGGGAATCGTTGGGGGTATAAGTTAACTCTCTATCAAGACAGACAACCAAACAGAGGTTGTACAAGAAACAAACAGTATCACTATCAAAAGAGCAATGTCAGTGCTAATCAACGTGCATGTAACGATGGGGCTGACCGGTGGATGTGCCAGTGCTGCTAATTAGAGGGTTGACGATAGCGATAGCATCGCACTCGGGAATTAGCGGCAACTTCCCGAAATGGGCGCCAGGGTTGTAAGTTGTAACTTGTTGACGTGGATTGTGGATGAACGTGTGGCTATGGGCTATAGTGTGTGATCAGTGATCAGTGAAATAATAAAGAGATTGATGCAGTTATAGAGAATATTCATGATATGATGTATGTGAAGATCTGGGGTCCGGGGATCAGGGTTTAGATGGCTGCACGGGAAGTCCCTGATGAAAGCGAATTATCATGTAACAAATTACAACGCATTGCTATCTGCGTAAATAGAACTATCATCTATCAACAACCAACTACCAAACAATCTATTAAACCCGCAAGATCCCTGCCAAAGTTGCCAACCATGCCCGGGTTTGTTGCTTCATAAGGAAACCGCAAAGTGGACCCGTCGGCGATAGTTTCCCGGCTGGGCGGGTGGGGGGAGTGGACGTTCCCGGCGTGCAACAGCGAGCGCTTGACAGGTCAGAGTTTATCACTTATCGGACAGTCAGTCTGGCCTTTGTGTTCTGTGGTGTCTCTACTGTGGACTGTGGACTGTGGGAGTCCCTGGAGCCTGGAACTTCTTCTCTGTGGACTGGCTCACTGCTCTGGTCCCGGCAACAGTTTGAGGCAAAAAGACAAACGGGTCAGGGTCCCCCCTCACATTCGGGATTAAAGCCAAGGAGCCCCGCCAATTGGATCATCCAACAATCAGGCAATTGTCTCTTGGTTTCTATCCACCTATTCTCATCTGGTATGTGGCTGAAGGCTGAAGCCTGGGGGTCTTTCCCTGCGCTATCCGTATTGGGCAACTCGGGCGCCTTATCTTGTCACCTTGACACAATACGGGGAAAACTCACACGTCGCCTACACGGGTAAAACCACGCACTACATCTCGAGGGTTTTCGTGTGATCTTCAATGCATATAAAAGAGTTTCGGCGCCCAGCTATGTCTTTACCGAGCCTGTTGGTAGTAGCTGCCTCCCTACCGTCATGGCTCCAATCAACTACGAGGCGGTTCCAGGTACAACGACGCTTGTCGATATCGATGGACACATCAAGTCCCGTCACTCGAATGCACAGAAGGATATCGTCTTGATTCCAACTCCTTCAGATGATCCTGATGATCCACTCAATTGGACTCCAAAGCGTAAGGCCCTTTCGACGTTCTGTACCGTTCTTTACATCTTTGCCGTCGGTGTTCCCTCGGCTGCCATCTATGCTGTTCTTACAAACGTTTCAGCAGCAACAGGTATGACTCTTAAAGAGTTGAACAACGGTACCGGTTACATGTTCCTCTTCTTTGGTCTCGGATGTGCTTTCTTCCAGCCTATTGCTCTGCAATGGGGTAAGAGACCCGTGTATTTGTTCTCAACGATTTCAACAATGGCAATCTGTGTATGGGCACCATACACTAAGTCATATCCTGAATGGATCGGATCAAAGATTCTTCAAGGATTCTTTGGATCACCATGTGAATCGCTTGGTGAGATTTCCATCTCTGACATCTACTTCGAGCACGAACGTGCTTTCGGTTTGGGTATTTATGGTCTGTCACTCTCAACTTCTAACTACATCGCTTCAGTCATCTCCGGATTTATTACACAGGGTATGGGTTGGCAATGGGTCATGTGGTGGTGTGCTGTCTTTGACGGAGCTGCTTTCTTGTTCCTTTTCTTCTTTATGGAGGAAACTAACTACAATAGAAAGGTCTCTGATAAACTTGCCGTTGTTGATGGTATCGCTCTTCATTCTAATGATGGTCGTGTTCCAACTTCTGGCGATGAAGAACAGAAGATTGACTACGTTGTTGATGAGCAAAGTGCTGATAATGAATCTTCAGATGTTCCAGAATTGAAAACTAAGGCAGAATCAACAAAGACCTTCTGGCAGAAACTTTCGTTGACTTCTGGTAAGATTGATAGATTCATCCTTCCACATTTGGTCTGGGGTATGGTTCAAATGGTTCAATTCCCATCTGTCCTCTGGGCTGGTTTCATCAATGGTTCTTCATTGGTCTGGTTCAACTTGCTTAACGGTACTGCTTCCAAGATTCTCAGTGCTGAACCATACAACTTTTCCGCATCTTCAAGAGGTCTTGCATATTTGGCTCCAGTCACCTGCACTTGCATTTTCTTCTTCATTGCCGGTCCACTCTCAGATAAGCTCAAAATTTGGTTCGCAAGACGTCGTGGTGGTATTTCCTACGCCGAGGACCGTATCTGGATCCTTTCAGTCCGTATGGTTATTGGTCTGTTAGCTTCCATCGGCTGGGGTGTCGGTGCGTACTATGGTGTCCACTGGTTCATCCTCATTCTCTCTATGGGTGTCCTTGGTGGCTCTGGTATCTTCTCCTCAACAACTTCAGTCACATATGCGACGGATTGTTACTATGAGATGTCTCCTGAAGCCATGGTTGTCGTGATCATCATCAGAAACACAATGTCTTTTGCAGTCTCGTATGGATTGACTGATTGGTACACCAACTTGGGTTTCAAATATGCATTCATCAATTCCGGATTCGCATTGTTTGGAAGTATGGGAACGTTCATCATCATGAGATACACTGGTCCTTGGTGGAGAAACAAGTTGAAACATAGATACTGGAAGCTTGTGGAGTCACAGAAGGCCAAGAGAGGTTCCTTGCATTAGAGGCTGGAGCTGATCTAACTGGGCACAATTTTAGTTCCAGGTCCACTGGATGGATCTAGTATTGTATACACGTCTTTTAATAGAGAAATTATAGCAAAAATTCCATACATTTAGAGGGAGAAAGAGCCGTAAATGGACACTATTTGATAAAAGGGAACTGTCTGGATTCGCGAAATTTGTAATCGCGCCAATATCCGCCAATTTGCGCACTTTATCAACTGTCACGTTTACGCCAAACTTCCGTAAGGGGCGAAGTGAGACCTGACTCACGCGCATTTTGGCGCAAAACGGATAGGAAAAAAAAAGTCAAAAACAAAAACACAAAACGTTTCTTTCTCCTTCTTTTCCACTTTCCAGAGCATACAAACAGTTCCCTCTTACTCCAAGACTCATACCCCGTCAAGTAATCATCACGGAGCTGGCCTGCCACGTATGCACACATCGTTTAAAGGCCTGAAAAACTCGCCCACCATGAGCAAGGATGTCGTGTCCCCTTTTGCCCAGCTCTCTCTGAAGCCAACAAAGACAGTAAAGAGTCGTCACGCATCCACAAGCTCATCCACATCGTCTATTGCATCACAGAGGATACTGGGACTCCCATCAACGTATCAGAGCTATGCACAGATCAGTGAGAATGCCATCATAGATGATGATGAGGACATTTCAAGGAGTGATAGTACCCCACTCGTATCTCCAAACCTCTTAGCCACATCTACTGAGAACAACCTATCCGGAAGACTTTTACCTAGTCTTTCCACCATATCACTTCTATCATTAAGTAGGGATATGGAAATTTCATCGCCCAGTGATCATATGAAGCGCAAGTCCATGTCCCGTAACACTTCATTCTCCTCTGCGGTTAGAGGAGCCCCATTCCAAATCCACCAACAACGTCATCAACAGTACTACAACGCTTCTCGTCGTGCATCTCAACAATTACAACAACCTATTCCTATCACAAACAACGGCATGATGACACCCGATACCCCAACATTTGGCCCAACATCTCTTGCCAACTCACCATCCGGGTTCATCCTTTCTCAACAACAACTCCCAAACTCATTCCAACAACAACGACACGCATTCCCAGGACTCACGAGACATAACAGTGGCAATATCATTCAGCCGCCACAGCTCGTGACGGGGAATATGAGCCCCTTGCTTGATCCGATCCAGGACGAGGCTGTTCCTATGACTCCGCTCATGTTGAGTAATTCTCCATTGAGAGATGGTGTTCGGGACGAAGTTGACTAAAGAGCTTTTGGCCCCTACAAGGATAAAGATTATCAGCTACATATTGCATTACTCCATTTTATGTGTTACGAAAAAAAGAAACCAAAAATATATATCAAGACCCCATGGTAATAAAGAGGATATGGGTATATTTCTTAACTTGCGCTCGGTAGTTTACACCCCAGATCTCGTTTAGACACCCCCATGTAGTACCCGCCCCTACACTACCTGCACTTTAATCAGAAAACATAGAAGTTCGTTAAAACTATAAACATAACAAAAGTCGAGTAAACTATATCAAATTTACTGTCTGGAGTTGATGATGTCAACAAACTCAGCCTTAAGGGAGGCACCACCAACGAGGAAACCATCGACATCGGCCTTGTCCTTGAAAGTTGGGGCATTCTTACCGTTAGCAGAACCACCGTACAAGATTCTAGTAGCCTCAGCAACTTCGTCACCGAGCTCCTTCTTCAAGAAGGCTCTGATGTTCTTGTGGGTCTCCTGGGCGTCCTCTGGGGTAGCAGCCAAACCGGTACCGATGGCCCAGACTGGCTCGTAGGCGATGACAATGTTGGACCAGTCCTTGACGAGCTTGATGACGGCGGAGAGCTGTCTCTCGTTGACCTGGTCAGTGACACCGGTCTGTCTCTGCTCCAAAGTTTCACCAATGGCAAGGATGACCTTAAGACCAGAGTCAAGGGCGAACTTCACCTTCTCAGCGACAAACTCGTCAGACTCACCAAAGATGGTACGTCTCTCAGAGTGACCGAGAAGAACCCAGGTGGCACCGACGTCCTTGACCTGCTCGACGGAGATTTCACCAGTGTAGGCACCGGAACCCTTGACGTAGGCGTTCTGGGCACAGACCTCAACCTGTGGGGTCTTGACGAGGGAGACGGTGAAGTCAAGGTATGTGGATGGTGGAGCAATGACAACCTCGGTGTTTGGGTCCAAGGTAGCAGTGTTGAGACGCTCGACAATCTCCTTAATGGAGGACTTGGAACCGTTGAGCTTGAAGTTACCACCGACGAAGAACTTTCTGGCCTGATGATTTTTTCTTGGTTAGTGATTGTCAATTGGACACCAATGCCATGCATGACGTACCATTTTTGCTGATTTGTGTAGAGAAGTGTGTGGAGTTTCAAAGAACAGCGTGGATGGTTGCTTGTGTTGACCCGGAAGTTGACGAGGTTTTTATACGCGCCCCGGGCCACCACACCACTGCAGTTGATCATCACGTTGACGTTTCGCACGTGACCAAACACCCTTCCGTGCGTGGTCTGGTGCACTTTCTTGTTTTAGACATATGCTTTTGGTTTAGTGTTTACACCTGCGTTTTGTTGTATCAGTTGTATCGTATTATAGCACAGAATAAATAAGTTACACTCGTCGGGCCCCTGCAGTTAGGGAGAAGGGGGCGAGTGTGGGGGAAGTGGACCCCCGGGGTGTGTGGTCTCATGAGCCGTCCTGATTCAGAGTCTTTCTGAACATCTCCTTCAATTTGTTTTCCTTTTCTCTCTGTCTTTGTATAGTCTCCATGTCCAGGCCTTCGTCTTGTCCAAATGACATGTCCATGTAACTATTCGAATTCTTCATCACTTCGCTCTTTAATTCAGCCCTGTACTCAACCCCATCGTCATCATCTTCGTCCCACTTATGCATTTTCGTTAGGAGTTTGTACTTGTGTGTATCAGGGTTCTTCTGCATCATAATCAATTGACAATGAGGAACGTTCTTTAGAGATTCAAACTCCTCGTAAGTCCACCTGAACCACTTCATCAAGAACACTCTTGCCCAAATTCCATGCGTCACAAGGACAAGCACACTTGGGAACTTGTCACTGTTAAACTGTCTGAACAAGGTCTCGTTAAACCCAGCACATCTATCATACACGTCCGCGGCACTCTCGCCAAATGGGATACGATAAAAGAAATGACCATAGTGTGCTCTTTCCTGCCAGATCTTCTCCATCTCCTCTGCTGAGCTTTGGAAATTGCCGAAATCCTGTTCTCTCATTCTTGGCTCTTCGTGGACTTTGAACGACACGCCACAGTCTTTGATTCCATCAATGAGTCCATCAAGAGTTTGTCTTGTGCGCTTATATGGGGATGTGTAGAACAGCACGGAGTCCTTTTCGGTGAGTAATGATTTGAGTTTAAGACCAGCTTCATGTGCCTGTCGATGACCACGTTGTGTCAGTGAGATCTTGTGGTTTGGTATGTACTGATTCACTGACTTGTCACAGTTTCCCTCACTCTCACCATGTCTAACGAGGATGATTAACTAAGTGTGTGTTAGTACTAATCTGTGTGGAGCTCTCTCCTCCGATTGAGGCACTTCATCCAATCCGGCCAAAGCAGACCTGTTTAGGACCAGAGAACAAGAGAAAAAGACTCACCCTTGGCCTTCCCATGCTTGTGTACTGTGTATCGTGTGTTCAGGCGTTGTGGGGGGAAGATGGCTGTGGGAGAGAGACGAAGCTTCAATAAGCCATTCGTCATCTTTGGATGACAGGGAGGCGGTACGGCCACGTCTTTTTGCTGGCCCCCCGGGGGAGGCGATGTCTGGGTTATCTGATTTGGATCTGGAGGTTGGGGGATTTGTTGGTGGCTATTTGGTTGTTTGGTGGTTATTTGAAGGAGGATATTGGTGGGTTTGCCTGTAATTGGTGTGTATAGCAAGACTCCATGCCGGCCCCACAATCTCGGAATCCACTTCGAAAGCCGACGTCCCGGACCTAATACTCGGCCACGGTTTAGGCATAACGGGCCTGTATGAAGTATCCCAGGCCTCTGCTGAGGCTCAGAATTAGCTATAGGCTACAGTTAAGATATATTGTCAAGACTAAAAGTGTTCATTGTATCTATCAAGGCACTGGGGCTTCAACGTACTTTAGAAATCACTTTAATCTCTGTGTGAGTCTGTCTTGTCCATGGCTCAATGATCATGGACGGGCCATAGAATCAAGAGGATCAACTGGTCAGGACAGCGTCCTAAATATTTGGAATCATGAAAACAATATACTGGACGTTTGCTAAATTAACTTCGACAACGCCTCACAACAGTGGCTGAACATTGGCTCACGAGCAATACAACACTATTGACATCATGATGCTAAAAACGGCCCATAGGAAAGATTGATCACTATCCACCCCAAGGAAGACGTAACTCAAGTTAGTGGTCCAGCAAGATGTTATAAAGATACATCCCAGGACAAACTGCAGTGTATCTTTTGAAAGGATTCTTTATAAAAGAACAGTTACATTGGATGCCTGGATGACTCACTCCACACTAACGGAACACCTCCAAAATGCATATGAAGAAATCTTCACCGCCCATTGGAGAGCTTCATGAAAAACAATACCACCCTTCGGATGATATGAATGAAGGAAGCTGGAGACAGATATGAAGAGGGAAACTTTTAGTCGAACGTCGAACTCACGAGAGAATTCGTGAAAAGAACAAAAATGGCCGAATTGGGTAATCTAAATCTTTGTGAGGGAAATCCCACACTCGACAGTACCAATCTGCATATGCATGATCGTTTTATAATTCGGTACTCTAATTATCTTGGGTCTATCTTGAAGGATATATATATGGCATTTTATTCACAAAATCTAGTACTCGGGCCTGTAAACCGCCAATAGAGAATCCAGGACTGACTTACGTAATTGCTTACAAGCTTTGGTAGGGGCAGTGCAGCTAGTAGCTAGACCGTCCGTAGTAGGCACCTAGTCAATGCATAGCACTTAGATTGGTTCCTAGGGCTACAGAAGATATATTGTCAAGACTAAAAGTGTTCATTGTATCTATCAAGGCACTGGGGCTTCAACGTACTTTAGAAATCACTTTAGTCTCTGTATGTGTCTGCCTTGTACATGGCTCAATGATCATGGACGGGCCATAGAATCAAGAGTCAACTGGTCAGGACAGCGTAGGGCATAATGCATTTCCCTGTATATCACAATTCATGCGTTATACATGATATGACATATGGCTGATGCTACAGCTAATTTGGACGACATCTTTCAACTCGGCATGCGAGACGCGTACCACCAAGTATCGTTGAAAGGAGAGCGGCTCAAGCAGCCCTAATCAATACCGACCACTGACTTACATTACGTGCCTGGTCATAGCAATGGATGAGCTGACACGCTTAGCCGATACTGCCTAGAGATCACAATTCCGCAGTCGCTCTTGGTTATAGGGCTGTAACAGTGTAACAATACCTACCAGCGCGAGTATTTACAAGGTATTTAGCATGTTGCACCTACCTAATTACATAAGCTATTACGTAATATTTGTGTCCCGTGCCGTACATTTTACTAGCGCTGCTAGTGCCGATCAAATGAAGTGACGGTCTCTAGAATTATGAGAAATCATGAGTTATCTAGCAAAAATCAATAATTTATGATCACTATTAGAACGTAGTTTCTGAAGCCAATGGCCATAAACTACATAGCTTGATAGAGCTCTTGGAAAAAACCACTGCAATTCCGTTCAGGCATTTGTTCGATGAGAGGGTAGGGCGTCTATTCTTGCTACCAGGTCGAAGTCTCGCAAAGGTGAGTCAGATGTCACAGTTTCCGGCTCTGCATCAGAATCTATTTCCGAGTCAGAAGTCATATACCACGGTCCACTAGCTCATTGCCATTGCCGCGTGCAGCGTTGAAAGATGGTTTCCATCTGGAGATCTTTTACTTCTACCACTCATGAAGGAGACATGCACACGGCTGCAAAAAACCACTACACAAGAGAAACCAAAATGATCCCAAAAAGACCACAAATTATATATTTCAAGGTGATCAAAGACCTTGCTTTAAACAATCCCAAAATTCCATAACCTTTTTCATGGTCTGATAGCAGAATCCGTCAAGAACTGACTCAACACCTGCTGTTCAACATCCTCAGAAGTGTAACTTATTCTTCCAGCCAATGGCAACCACTCCTGGAGACTCACGTCTGATTGACCAGTGGACTTCTTCTTGTGCATCTGGTA
Organism: Petasospora easanensis; assembly: GCA_030580135.1. Taxonomy (NCBI): domain Eukaryota; kingdom Fungi; phylum Ascomycota; class Saccharomycetes; order Phaffomycetales; family Wickerhamomycetaceae; genus Petasospora; species Petasospora easanensis. The sequence continues at coordinate 39,921 of JAKTSI010000072.1, read as the reverse complement.
GTAGAACTGGCCCAAGTCATCAACGGCCTCGATAAGAGACTCCATGTTCGCGAGTGTGGCTTGTGTCTTGAGCTGTGTGGATTCGAGTGTGGATGTAGAAGTGAAGTGCTCAGCGTCCTGAGAGGCCAAGTACAAGTTAACGAGATGGTTGTTGTGGATCTGCACTGGGAGCTCTTCGAACAATGTGTCGAAGGAGAGCTGGTTCTTATTAAGAGATTCCACGCTGTAGTCATTGGCGATGTAAGCTTCGAGGAAGTTCTGTGTGAGTCTGTAGGCCTTCAAGGACAAGACGCCGTATTTGGCCTTTGATTGGTCGTGAACGAGCACGATGGAGTTGGCAGATTGCTTGAGCTGACCGTATGCAAGGGACTCCAAGAGAGAGTCAGAGACAAACTTACCGGATGTGGAGGCCTGGTACCAACCCAAAAGCTGGACAGCGCTCTTCAACTCCTTGATCTCGGCAAGAAGCTCATCCTGGTACTTAGCATTGGACTTGGAACGGTATGGGGAGCTGTCCTCGGTGATGTATGGGAATGGGTAGGCAGATGTGATCTTGAGCACGTCAGCGTGGACGTCAAAACCCAAGATTGGACCAGCAGCGGCACGTGGGTAAACCTCAGCGGCGTGCTTAACGATCTTCAAGGCAGCCTATGGATGAATGTTAGTTCAAATGTCAAAAATGAAACAAAAGATTCATATAAAACTTACGCTAGACTCAATCTGCACAATCTTGGTCGTTGGGGCGGCATATTGGCCCTTTGATCTGGGGGAAAAAAGCAGTTAGTACCACAACTCGGGAGACATGAACAAGGAGAACGACTCACTCTCTGAATTCAGACATTATTCAGCAAACAAAACGGAGAAATTGGTTCCAAAACCACCAAATCTGAACAACTTTTGGCGTCTGGCTTTTTTCAGCGAATTTTTCCCAGTGAGCAGGTCGGAATTCGATCGCCTCCGCACACAGAAAATGCCCTCGGAACTCGTCTTCCATCGCCGAAAATTTCTTTCTCAATCAACACTCAAATCAGTCATTTCTCCCTCTCCAAAGTCTCAATTCAACGAATCCAAACAATGTCTGAAGTCGAGAAGGTCGCCGAGACCGTTCAGAAGCTTTATCTTGACGACGTCACCGGTGAGCAGGTGTCCAAGTCCGAGCTCAAGAAGAGACAGAAACAGAGAAAGGCTGAGGCTGACAAGGCCGAGAAGGCTGCAAAGAGAGCTGAGAAGCAGGCTGCTCAGCCACAGAAGAAGAAGGATGTTCTTCAGGACCTCACTCCAAACCAGTTCTTTGAGTACAGATCTAGACAGGTTGATGAGCTCAGAAAGACCAAGTCTCCAAACCCATACCCACACAAGTTCCACGTCTCTATCTCTATCAAGGAGTTCCAAGAGAAGTACTCATACTTGGCCCGTGGTGAGACTTTGAATGACGTTGAGGTCTCTGTTGCCGGTCGTGTTATTGCCAAGAGAGAGGCTGGTTCCAAGCTTAAGTTCTACGTTCTCAGAGGTGATGGTCTTGAGGTTCAAATCATGGCCCAGGCCCAGGATTCCAAGGAGGACTACGAGCAGGCTCATGAGCTCTTGAAGAGAGGTGATATCATTGGTGTCACCGGTTACCCAGGTAGAACCCAGCCAAAGAAGGGCGGTGAAGGTGAGCTTTCCATCTTTGCTACCGCTGTCCAGTTGTTGACCCCATGTCTTCACATGTTGCCAACCGACCACTACGGTTTGAAGGACCAGGAGTTGAGATACAGAAAGAGATACTTGGACTTGATCGTCAACAACTCCACCAGAAACAAATTCATCACCAGATCTAAGATCATCACCTACATCAGAAAGTTCTTGGATAACAGATCTTTCATTGAGGTTGAGACCCCAATGATGAACGTCATTGCCGGTGGTGCCACTGCTAAGCCATTCATCACACACCACAACGAATTGGACTTGGATATGTACATGCGTATTGCCCCAGAGTTGTTCTTGAAGGAGCTCGTTGTTGGTGGTATGGAGCGTGTTTACGAGATTGGTCGTCAGTTCAGAAACGAAGGTATTGATTTGACCCACAACCCAGAGTTCACCACCTGTGAGTTCTATCAGGCTTACGCTGATGTCTATGACCTCATGGACATGACCGAGTTGCTCTTCTCTGAGATGGTTAAGGAGATTACCGGTGACTACAAGATCAAGTACCACCCAGATGGCCCAGAAGGTGAGGAGCTCACTTTGGACTTCTCCAGACCATGGAAGAGAATCAACATGATTGAGGAGTTGGAGAAGAGATTCGACGTTAAGTTCCCAGCTGGTGACCAGTTGCACACTAAGGAGACTGGTGACTTCTTGAAGCAGATCCTTATCAAGCACAAGCTTGACTGCTCTCCACCATTGACCAACGCCAGAATGCTCGACAAGCTCGTTGGTGAACTTGAGGACACATGCATTAACCCAACCTTCATCTTTGGTCACCCACAGATGATGTCTCCATTGGCCAAGTACCACCGTGATATTCCAGGTCTTTGTGAGCGTTTCGAGGTGTTCGTTGCCACTAAGGAGATTTGTAACGCTTACACTGAGTTGAACGATCCATTCGACCAGAGAGCCAGATTCGAGGAGCAGGCTAGACAGAAGGACCAGGGTGATGACGAGGCACAGTTGATCGATGAGACCTTCTGTAATGCTCTTGAGTACGGTTTGCCACCAACTGGTGGTTGGGGTTGTGGTATTGACAGATTGGCCATGTTCTTGACGAACTCCGCCAACATTAGAGAGGTCTTGCTCTTCCCAACTTTGAAGCCAGATGACTCCGTTATCCCAGGTAAGGGTGAGGAGAAGAAGGACGAGTAGACTACTTTGATGTTTAGATCCTGTGTTTATGTCTATCAACGTGTGACTTTTTTTTGCTATTGTTATTCTCTATGTAGACCATGCGTTCTATCCATACATGTCCCAACCTTCCTCTTCCTCCTCGTCATCAGGTGGGAGATCCACAAATTTCTTCTTCTCCAGAAGGTCTTTTCTGCAGAGGGGACAAGTAGAATGGACTTTGAGCCATGGTGCAATGCATTCCAGATCAAACTTGTGCTTCCCGTCACATGGAAGTCTCACGACAAGAGGATGTGGATCATCAACAAAGTCATTAGTACAAATTGAACAAGTCATATCCGGTTTCAAGAATCTTTTCGATACACGATCTAATGAATCGATGAATTCTTGTGATACTCCAGAAACGTCCTTCTCCTCTTGCAGTTGTTCAAGAAGAGATTCACGGATGGGAAGGTCTCCTAGTGTCTGCAATGCACGTGTGAATTGTTCCACTGGGAGGTTTGATGATGGAGTGAAATTCAACTCGGGAGATGGATTCGAATCATCGAAGAATTGTGAAAGGAGCGTGGAGAGCGTTTGATGTGGACGCTGTGTGGCGTTATCAGTTTGTTCGGTGGCGTTGATGTTATGCTCGTCTGCGTGTTGTTGTTAGCAATGAAAAGAATACTGGAACAAAGTACCAATTCATACCTTCGTAAGTTGACATTTCTATTATATAACACGATCTTTAGTGCCTTAATTGTCAAAAGTGATAAGAGAGTCGTCTGTGGGGCAAAAAAGCGTCGATGTGTTTTTCTTTCGGGGTCTCGGATCATCGCGGAGTCCAACTACAATTCTCTTCGATCTAAACACTTCTTTTATTGGTTCTAAACTATTGGTTTTTGGTCCTTTAACCATCTCTTGTACTTCTTTGCACTCACCCTCTTTCTCATCAAACCCTTGAACTTCGGTGGTAAGTAGTGGCATGCTGCCAAGTTCAATCCTCCCATCACCAAGATCAACCACTTGAATCCTGGAGTGATGTACGTCAGTTGGAAAAGGTTTCCCCAGAATCCATCAGGTGGAACAAGCATGAGACCTGCACTAAGCAAGAATGAAATGGCGACATTAGCGATGAATGGGAAGTTCTTCGTTGCTGGTTCACGATATGGTGGTCCAACAGTCAGTGTGATCGCACATAGGATGTATTGCATGTTCGAGAAGAAGAATAGAACAGTGTTATCAGAAGACTGAACTGCATCATCGCCACCAGGAACTGGTTTGATATACCATGGACGACCCTGGACGTATTGCCATAGTGTGACTTGGAACACGAGCATTAGGATGATATTCACCACAAGTGGGATCAACAGCTTTGGAGAAACCAAGTTGGCGGAAGGACGCTTAGGCACGATGTAACCATATGCATCTGACCAAGACATGAAGATCGCCAGTGGTAAAATCAAGAATAAGTCAATCCATAAGAACTGGAAGTCACCCAAGTTGGAACCTCTCTTGTATAAGATGGACACTGTAACGAACTGGATGGCTGAGTAGAGCGACATGTACTGGAAACAACTGAACGATGTCACCAAGGAAGCACGTCCCTGTTTAATCACATCCAAGACACAAGAAATCTCAAATGTTCTAGAAGTGAATGGTGCAGCAACAGAAGCCTCAGCTTCGGACAACGAGATACCAACGTCAGCTGCTTTCAAAGCACCACAATCGTTAGCACCATCACCACAGAATCCCACGGTGTAATCCAAATCTTGCAATTGTTCGACAAGTTCATGCTTTTCATCAGGAGACATACGTGCGTAGATGTTAGCCTTTAACAACATGCTGATGATGTAGTCCTCAGAGAACAAGTCAACCTCGTTCTTCAATACATGTCTAAAGACATCTCCAGGGACGGCCAATCCATACGATTTGTAAGAATCACGTAGTTCCAATGTGTTTGAATCCAACTTGATCTCATCGTCGTCAATTTCATGCCATTCAATTCCCGCATCGGTGAAACGTGGAACAAAAGTCAAGTCTTCCTTGATCAAGCCACATTCACGACCAACACTGACAGCTGTGAGCAAGTTATCACCTGTACACATGACAGTTCTCAAGTTGGCTCTTCTCAATTCTGCAAGAACACCAGTGGTGGATGGTTTGAGTCTGTTCTCAAACACAATGAATCCCAAGAATCTAAGGCCAGATTCCGCCTCTTCTCTAGTAACCTTCTGTGAATACAACCATGTGTTCTTCTTCAGTGGCTTTCCAGCACATGCGATGACTCTGTAGCCGTTATGTGTGTAGTGATGCAACAACTCGTCATAGTTCTTTGGGAATGTTCTTTCATCACAAATGTCCTTGATAACCTCTGGAGCACCCTTAGTCAAAACGTGGAAAACGGAGTTGCACTTGACAACAACGGACATTCTTCTCAATTCACTGACAAATTCAAAACTCTTCAAGATACCAAGAAGCTTGCTCTTATCATCAGGTGGGTATACCACAGCTGGAGAGATTCCAGTGTTCTCAGGCAAGATATCCTCATCGTTTCTAGTCTCATTCAATGAGTTGAAACCTGTGAATTCCTCTTCGTAATTCCAACCAGTGAACTCAAACATCTTGTAGTCAAGTGGATCACCAATCAACTCGCCATCAACAACTCTAAGTGAGTGACATGACACAAGAGCCTTCACCATTTCCTCATCTATCTCGTCGACATTTTTATTCAGCTTGTCAAAGTTCTTTGCGGAGTGGATACCATACACATCCAATCCATCCTCAGTCAGTGTGCCGGTTTTGTCGAAACACAAGATATCCAACTTACCACCAACGTTCACTCTTGTTGGTGCGATACAGAACACATCCTTCTTTCTCAATCTAGACAATGCAAAACTTGTACCAATGGTCAACGTTGCCGGCAACGCAGGAGGGACCACAATCGTGATAAGATCAAGAGCACGCAAGATGATGAGACGCCATCCGAGACCCAATTGGATAAAGTTGATAGTAGAGAAGATGAATCCAAAGGCTGCAATACATGACATGAATCCAATATACTTGAATGAGTCCTCATAAAACTTGAATCCAGCAGGTTTAGGGAAAAGCATGGAGCGAAGGAGTGCACCCTTTGTAGTGGCAAATCCAGTACGTGTAACCAAAGCGAGTGCTGGGTCTGAAGCGGTATGACGGACACGAATGATCTTTGTACCGTTGAACAGGTAGGATTTGGCAAGCAAAGACGACATCTGAGAGCCACCGTCAAGGAGGTGTTCAAGCGTCTCCTCTGTGGCTGGGAGTTTCGAAACTGGGACAGATTCACCTGTAAGCATAGATTCATTGAGGATTGCATCTCCAGAAAGAAGAACGGAGTCGCATGGAACTGTCGAAAGAGATGGATCGGAGACTTCGTAGACATCTCCAGGAACAAGATCGTGAGATGATGTTTCTTTCCAGAATCCGTTTCTCCAAACACGGACTGTGCATTGGAATCTTGACAACTCAGAGAGTCTCTTCATTGTAGTTTTGGTCTCAACCAGAGTGTTCACAATGGAGACCAGGGAAATAAGGAAGATACAAGCGGCATAGTAGTAATACTCATCAAATGCCCACAAGATAATAGAGAACACTTGGAACATGTAGAATGGATGCAGAACCTCGTCAACCAAGAGTTGACCAACGGTCTTCTCCTTCAGATCCAAAGAGTTTGCGTTGAACACAAGCTGTCTGTCATCATATTGGTCACTTGAGAGACCCTCTCTAGAGTGATGAAGCCATGAGAAGTCAACCCAGTTGGTATTCGTTTTGTAAATGTCTTCAACGGGGCTGTAATGAAGTCTCAAGTATCTGTACTCAAATGAAATCAAAATTGGGATGATAGGATCAAGGTTTAAATCAATTCCTGATGATCCGGATCCACTTTGGGTGCTTTGAGTATCCAGGTGTGGAACATTCATGATGGAGGAGAGCGGTCTATTGTACCATTGTCTGTGAACGTCCACAACATTGAGATCACCATGCTCTGTTTCAATCACAACCCACTCAGCCTTAGCAAGTGGTACAGACTCTCCATAAAATGCAAACTTGTACTTTGGAATCCATCTCAAGAAAAGGTATCCCAAGCCAAATGTTAGAATGCAGAAGAGATAGTAGAGTTGAAGCCGAAGTCTGTGTGTTCTGTAACCAGCGATACCAAGAACCAGATCTTCTTCTGCGATGTAGAATCTCTGGAATTTGATCTTTGCTGGGAATGAAGGGAAGTAATGCTCGTGCAAATCTGGACTGACCTCCTGGTTGTGTGATACATTGTTCGAGGTGGTAGGTCCAATGTTGGAGTGGCTATCTTCCTCCTCATCATCAGTGTCAGTGTGGTTCTCTAGGAGAGCTCTGGAGGCATCACTTGGAACTCTATCTCTGTATGTATAAGTAGAGTTAGTCATAACTCTCTCAACAGAGCCATAGTCATGCATGCTGTTACTTGTAATGCTTCCACGTCTGTACTCCTCGTCCCAGTTGGTGTCATAATCCACATCCTCCTCCATTGTCGAAGCACCTTGTGCAGCCTCTACCTCTTCGGGATTAAAGAAGTTGAAATGGTCAACAGAACGTGATCTTGATCTTGAGCGAGAGGTCATTCTAGTGAGACTGAGCATCTCAGCTGGAGATTGCGACATGTGTGCGCCGACTCTTCCACGCCTTATTGAAGAGGCCGCTGAACTGGGCACAGACCCCATAGAATCTCTGCGAGCAAAGTGATGCATGTGATGGAAAGAGGAGATTGAAGAAGGAATGATCTCACTACCGACACCATCAAACATCTCCGTGTTGTTCTCCTCGAGGTCGTGTTGCTGGGACAGTGTAGACGGTCTGCGTAACGACGACGAGCGCCGTGATGAGTGCCGTGTGTGTGACACGGATTCACGTGAAGACATGGCCAGAAACAACTCAACCGCTGTGTGTATTCCCTCTTTATTCGGCTTGGTTAAAGAGTGAAAGAAGGGGGAAATTGGCGGTTATCTCGCGGGCTGCCCTAACCATATAAAACACCCGAACACCACATTCACCGAGGGCTCCCTTTTTCTCAAAAAATTTTCGCTGGTGTTTGATTCTTCTCTTTTCTGGTCCTCCATCAAACATTGGATCCTCTGTTGATCCAGTATGATCGTTGGGAAGGTGCACGTGAGACAATGGTGTCTTCTGTATCTTCCCGGCATTTCCATTGAAAGCGTAAGTCCACTTGCAACTGCTACGTTGAGAGCTTTAAGGAAAGAGACCACAAGACAAACTCCAACTGATGAAAACCTTGACAACAACAACTTTGAATTTCTTCAGCCTAGGACACCATGCGGAATATATCATGCTTTTTAACCCTGATGGATGTTTTCTTTTGGTTCTTTTTGCCCTCCTTTGAAGAAGCTCTGACGTCGTCAACTTGTATGACGAGCAAGCACTAACATATTTGACAGGCTCTTACACCTAGCGATTCAATAAATGCCTCATCAACACCAAAAATATCTTGTAGATCATAGACTGTTGTCTTCTAATAATTGAGCCTTGGTATTCAGCAAGTTAGGCGTATCTTGTGTGAAGATGTAGAGAGTAGAACTTTCTTGCCCGGGGCAACATCTCATCGTTAAAAAGAAAACAAAGCACTGGCACAATCTATCACTTTTTGCCACCACAACGGCAACACAAAAGACACATATCATCACACTTTTCAAACCAGTATCTTTGCACAAATCTACAATACACTAAAATGTCGTCAGAAGATGAAGTGCCCGCAGTGTGTGAGGACTGTCTTGGTCCAAACCCGTACCTCCGTATGATTCGAGAGCGCACCGGTCTTGAATGTAAGCTCTGCACACGTCCTTTCACAGTATTCAAATGGGCTCCTGTGAAGAATGGTGCTTTCAAACATACAATAATCTGTCTGACATGTGCTAAACAGCGTAACTGCTGCCAGAGTTGTCTGCTTGATCTCACGTATGGAATCCCTATCCAGTTAAGAGACGCCGCTTTGAAGATGGCTGGTGTTGAAGTTGATTCTACTGGCCCACAGAATGAGATATCGAAATTGTATGTTGCTAATAACAGTGATAGGTTTGAGAGTATTGGTGGTGCAAGTGTCACTAGTAATGCCGAAAAGGCGACGGAGATTTTGACCAAGTTGGCTATTGCACAGGGCAAGAAGCCTAAATCACAAGGAAGCAGGAGCCAAAAGGAGGCATTACCTTCTCATGTGGACAAGATTGATGTTACGAAGATCATTTCCAAGTTACCATTCAATGCACCACTCTCACTTCCAGAGAAGGATCCTGAATTGAAGACGTTGTTCATTTTTGGTATCGATGAGTCTCTCCCTGAGTACAAGATCACAGATTTCTTTGAACAATTCGGTACTATCAAATCATTCAATTGCCAACATAAAGCTCGCTGTGGATTCCTAACGTTCTCCAAGAGATCTGAGGCCGAGGCTGCTAGTGCTGGTATCAAGTCATTACAGAAGGAGGAGACTACAGGACCTGGTCTTGTCATTATCGAAAACATTCCTATGAGAGTATGTTGGGGTAAAGAGAGACCACTTGGAACAACGACAGCAGAGAAGCTCAAAGTTGGCTCTATAGTGAATAAAGTACTGAGGAAGATGGCTAAGCCAGTGGGTGAGAAGTCGGTAAAGAAGATTACTTCTAAGGAAACACCTGAGAAACCAGTGAGTATCCTCAAAGACAATGCTGACAAGAAGAAGGCAAAGGGATTGCCTAAGAACTTTGAGTTCTAAATGCATGTGCTATGACTAGACAGGCTGTAGCTAATAGTGTCACGTGACTCGGTAGAGGCCACACTAGCACTTTCGCGAAAAAAGAAGTGGCCCCGCCCGCGGAGTCCAACGAATTGCGATCGCCCAAATTGCAATCCACCAAAACCACCCCACACACTACAACAACATCAGAAACACCACACAGGAACATCCTCTACAGCCGCTCCAAGTCTTCTAATCGAACTACAATGCTTGGTGTAAGAGGAAGACCACCTTCAGTGCGCGTTGCACAGCGTACACTCGCCACCGTCGCGCAGGCGAACCCAAACCGCAGGCTCGGAAGGCTCAGTGACCAGGATCGTATCTTCCAGAACTTGCACGGATACTATGGACACGATCTTAAGAGTGCCATGAAGCGTGGTGATTGGTACAAGACCAAAGAAATTGTTTTGAAAGGTGACGGATGGATCATTGACCAGATGAAGGCATCCGGACTACGTGGTCGTGGTGGTGCCGGTTTCCCCTCTGGATTGAAATGGTCCTTTATGAACCCTCCAGGCTGGGAGAAGAACCCAGGTCCTCGTTATGTTGTTGTTAATGCCGATGAAGGTGAGCCTGGTACCTGTAAGGACAGAGAAATTATGCGTAAGGAGCCTCACAAACTTGTTGAAGGTTGTTTGCTCGCTGGAAGAGCCATGAATGCCACCGCTGCATACATCTATATCCGTGGTGAGTTCTACCAAGAAGCTCAAGTATTGCAAGGAGCCATTGATGAGGCTTATGCCGCTGGTCTCATCGGTAAGGATGCATGTGGTACCGGATACTCCTTCGATGTTTACATTCACAGAGGAATGGGTGCGTACATTTGTGGTGAGGAGACAGCGTTGATTGAGTCCCTTGAAGGTAAACAAGGTAAGCCACGTTTAAAACCACCATTCCCAGCTGCTGTTGGTTTGTTTGGAAGACCATCAACCGTTACAAACGTTGAGACTGTTGCCGTTGCCCCAACAATCTTGCGTCGTGGACCAGAATGGTTTGCAGGTTTGGGTAGAGATAAGAACGCTGGTGTCAAGTTGTTTGGTATCTCTGGCCATGTCAACAAGCCATGTGTTGTTGAAGAGGAAATGGGTATCCCATTGAAGGAGCTTATTGAGGTTCATGCTGGTGGTGTCCGCGGTGGTTGGGATAACTTGCAAGCTGTCATTCCTGGAGGTTCTTCTGTCCCTTCATTGACCAAGGAGAAGTGTGAAGAGGCATTGATGGATTACGATGGTCTTAGAGAAGTTGGTTCTTCTCTTGGTACTGGTGCCACCATTGTTATGGACAAGTCCACAGATATGATTGCAGCCATTGCCAGATTGTCACAGTTTTACCGTCATGAATCCTGTGGTCAATGTACACCATGCAGAGAGGGAACCACATGGCTCTCCAAGACTATGGATAGATTTGTCATTGGAGACGCCCAAGTGAGAGAGATTGATATGCTTATTGAGGTTTCTAAGAGAATTGAAGGTCACTCGATTTGTGGTCTTGGTGATGCTTCCGCATGGCCTATCCAGGCGTTGGTTAAGAACTTCAGACCATTGATTGAAGAGAGAATTGCACAGTTCCAGGCAAAGCATACTGTTCAGCCTGGTGGTTGGGTACCAGGTACAAGCTGCAAGGATGGTAAGGTCCATGGCTTGCCACATCACTTCCACCACTAAGGAAAGATCAGTATGTCTTGTTCTTGTACACCCCCTTATTTATTATTTATTGAGTCCCTGCTCGTTCTATTTATTCATCCCCATCATCACCCATCTTATTTATTTGTGACTTTATATTTATAGCCTCCAAAACTGGAGGCCTGCAACACAGAATACACACCAATACAAACGGAACGCATTAGATCTACCAGGATTGCGCACCCAATTTCAGAGCTGCTAGGCTACACCTAAATATTGTCGAAATTAGCTGATGACTAATAATAACAACCTTTGGATGGAGGTTACAAATCCCAGTCAGCCATCGCTCGGCTTTGCAGCTTAACACTAGCGTCTCTCAGGTACCACGTCTTGATCCCAAACATCGCTAACTAGAACTCTAAATTTTCTAAACTCAGATGATGGGCTGGATCACTGAATAGTGACACGTTCTTAACTACTCATGAAACAGTGACTCTAATGACAGCTTAGATGACCTAATATCTATGTGCACACAACATGACCCTGTACGGCCCAGTCTAGAATACTTGTTGCAACAAAAATTCAAGTAACTCAAGAACCACCGGGGTTATAGACTATTTGAAGCTAGTTTCTTTGACCCTAGATGCTATTCTATCTGATAGACTACCTTTTATTGTCCTAGAGTGCGTTCTAATAGCAAATTACTTTTTGATTTGCACTTTTTAACTAGAAATGAACTGCTCAGTTTGGTGAACGCTACTCCAGTTTCTGCCAAATTCGCCTAAAAAGTCACGTGACCTGGATATTATACAAATGTGATCATTAGTACTTAAGGGACTAAAATATAGTGTTATACCAGAAATATCCTATTTTCAGGTTTGTTGAATGACTGGAGATTCATATCGGCAATGTTGTCATAGTAAATGCTGTACAAATATGCATTCCAACTCCCCGGAGTGCCCACATCCCAAGCCCAAAGGCAATGCACCTGGCGCTTCTGCGTCTATTAACACACAAGACGGCCACTCCCTCCATCAGCAAATTACCTTTATTAGTGTGGTGTATTGGTATAAAACTGCGTATCTTTGTATATCGTGTGGTTGTGAGGGAATGGCTCATAGTTTCGGGGTTATGATGACAGGTTCACCCCGACTTATCCTGTCGATTTGAGGCACACACAGCAAGCTAGTGGATTCAAGCCGTACCCCAGGTATCCCCCTTCAATATATGACTCAGTCAAAATGTTCAACTTCAATGTGAAGGTTCTATAGTACAGCTTTCAGTCCAGGAGTTTGGAATAAGAGAGCTTACTGGGGGTATGTGGACCCTGACTCCTGACTGCATGATCTCACTTCTTCCAGGGGCTTTAGACTGAGAAATACAAGAAAGCAGATATAATAATGATAATTAAGCCTGCATAACTGGGTATAACCTGTGAGTTTTGTTTCCTTCTGCCTGTTGTCATAACAATTACCTACTTTCCTACAGGAGCACCATTGTTCATGGCCCTGAGGGAAACGCACGTAAGCGGTTTTATCAATTCTAGACTAACTCCTAACTCCGTGTTTGAAGTGCTTCGGTTCCTGAGCGGAGAAACACCTAAAACCAAAAGACAATGGTTTCTGACAGGGCCCCAAAGAACAATTACACAATGAACAACTCCGATACTCTCACCATACCAGAATGTAAGACCAACCCTTGTAGTTACTGCAATTGCCCCCTATCCCGAAAAGGACACGGATAAGTTGCTCATTGTTATTATGTACCTTCCTAAAAGGACACGTATTTGGTACCTGAGTTACTGTATTCGGGGAGAGGAAACCTTAAGGGTGGGAAACGGTCTAGCCGCCTAGCCAAGCGGTCGATCACCAATTACGAGGTTTTAGGGGTTAGGGGTACCCTAAATGGCATGAAAATTTGGCTGTGTTTGTCGTTCGTAATAGGTCCCTTGGACGTGGACCTTTTAAAGATTCTTTATGATAAGCTAACAATTTGAGAGGGACTTTGGGGAATGATATTTAGTGGAAAGAAAGAGAGCATCGGCCGTGGTATTGCAGGGCGTGTGGCTGGGGATAAGGTGTAAGGCATGTTCTAGACCCCTGAATCCCCTTTGATAATAAGCATTCCTAGACAACCCAATTGAGTGGTAATGATACGATCTTAAGTTCTCGCCTCAACACTTGGGATCAAAGAGCCCTAAAGAGAGGTACACAGAAGCGGTTTGAGTGTGGGAATCGCACGTTATGAAATGTCAAAATTGTAGCACTAAACGCCCACTAGCCAATTGACTAAACAACTCAACAAAACGCCAGCTTCCCGAACATCTGTACGAACTCCCCCGGCCCCACAGCAGTTGAAGCAGTTGGTGCAGTTGATGCTCTTCGTGGCCACGTTTCTTTTTCCATCTGCTGACCGCGCCGAGATCAGGCGGAGTTTATCAAAAAATTGCCGATATAAAAAGGAGTTTCTCTCTCGTCTCATTGTGTGCTGACACGGGAAAACTACACAGAATCCACCAATATGAAGGTCTCTGTGCTTCTCAGTATCTGCTCGCTCGCACTGGCTCTTGACCTCTCGAAGCTCGAGGGTCTTGGAGGCCCACACGCCGTTTCTATCTCCAAGAGAGCCATCGCAGAGATCGAAGTACCAGAATCCAACACAGTTCCTATCGAAGACACCTCTGCATTGGCCTCCCCAATAAAGGTACCGACAGCTGTGTCATCCTCCTCTAGAAAGGAGGTTGATGTACCAGCCGTCGCCACCAACGAGGGCCAAGAGAAGGATGACAAGGGATCATCTGAGGCCTTCCTCATGTCCATTTCCATGATTATCGTTTCTGAGATTGGTGATAAGACTTTCCTCATCTCTGCACTCATGGCTATGCGTCACTCTCGTATGATTGTCTTCTCTGCTTCCTTCACATCACTCGCCGTCATGACCGTCCTCTCCGGTGTCGTTGGTCATACCCTCCCAACCCTCCTCTCGCCACGCGTCACACAGTTCCTCGCATCCGTTCTCTTCGTCGTGTTCGGTATCAAGCTCACACAAGAAGGTCTCGCCATGTCCAGAGACCTCGGTGTCGATGAAGAGCTCGCCGAAGTCGAAGAGGAGCTCACAGTTACAGATATGAATTTGGAGATGAACGACATTGAATCCGGTCGTCAGCAACAACAGAGAACAGGCCCAACTTCTGCCAAGGCCAAAGTAGTGGATGCTACCTTGGGATTCCTCTCCAAGCTCAAAGAAACATCCTCATATGTTCTGTCTCCACTCTGGGTCCAAGTCTTTGTCATGATCTTCCTCGGTGAATGGGGTGACCGTTCCCAAATCGCCACCATCGCCATGGCTGCTGGTTCCAACTACTGGGCCGTCATCATGGGTGCTGTCATTGGTCACGGTCTCTGTACATTCGCTGCTGTTGTTGGTGGTAAGATGCTTGCTTCTAGAATCTCTATGAGGACAGTTACACTTGGTGGTGCCTTCGCATTCTTCATCTTTGCTATCCTCTACTTTGCTGAGGCCATGTCCACTGTCTCTGAAGAGTGATGTATTTATAGCTTTTCTCTTTTTACTCTCGTTCTTCTTATCTGGCCTGGAGTGGGTTTTTTTTGTTCTGGATTGTTATATATAGACGTGCCTCAAAAGTTACAAGAGTAATTATCATAGATTAGTTCAAAAAAAGAGTTCAAAAAGAGATCAATTATGTATATTCATTCAACTTCAGTAGTCTCATCCTTCGCTTTCAACTGGCGTATACGCTCTTTCACCAGTGCTTTGATAACCTCGTCAGTCTTCTCATCCAAAAGGTCCATATCATCTTTCAAATCCCTTTCTAAATCCCATGTAATCTTCCTTGGCTTGATTGCCTCTTTAACATCAACAACAGTCGCCCTCGCTCTGAACTGTGCTAGGACCTGATCCTGAATCGCCTGTGATACCGCTTCCACAGTCTCAGAATTCTCATCAAGTGCGGTTGGAGGCTTTTCTAATCCTGATACTGGAGCTTGTGTCGATTGATCAAAGTTTCGACTCTTGATTTGTGATTGTGCAGGTGTGTCTGGTGTCAGTGCGGGTACTGCTTGTGCTTGTGCTTGTGCTTGTGCTTGAGGTTTGTTCTTGTTTCGTAGGGCTGCTAGACGGGCCTTACGTTCTGCTGCTTGTGATTCTAATGACATGTTTTATGGGGGGATTGATGGGCTGTAAATGATCGTCTTTGTTGATGTTGATGGCACGTTCTATCAACAGTTTTTGTTCCCATCGCGACCAGCCACAGGACATCACACTCAAGACTAACACTACAACCAAGTTACAATAAATGTCATGACACATAGAATTTATCAATGCAGATGAATGCAAATATGCTGCTCTCACTTCCCCTTGGGAATTGAAAAACACGAGGCAAATACACATACAAAATAACGTCCTCAAACCAAAAAACAACAACATTCATCAACTCGTTTCAAATCATAGGCAAACTTCTCTCTCTCTTTCATTATTATGCCTTCTTTTTTGTTTTCTTTCTTCTTACTTCAAGCTCTTGATAAAGCTGTCCAAGTTGTACTCCTCATCATACTGCGACTGGTCCCAAAGTTCACCAAGCTCACCAATGATTGCACCAGCAGTTCCAGACAAGCCAGACTCATGGATCAATTCCTCCTTGGATTTCTTGTCAGCACCACCATCTTCAACTTCATCGGTTGTTTCCTGTTGACCGCTCTGCTCAACATCGAACAAATCCAACAACTGGTTCGTATCCATGGAAGCCAATCCGGCATTTTGCTGACTGACAATTGTAGAGGCAATGTTCATCTTGAACTTCTGCAATCCCATAATCTTCTCTTCCAACGTATCCTTAGTGATCAATCTGTACACGTTGACAACCTTCTTCTGACCCAATCTGTGTGCTCTGTCCATAGCTTGCAAATCGTTCATTGGGTTCCAATCATGCTCGACAAAGATGACGGTATCAGCACCTGTCAAGTTCAAACCCAAACCACCAACTTTAGTAGTGAGCAACAACACATCAATGGAAGGATCTTGGTTGAACTTCTGAACAATCTTCTGACGATCTCTTGGATCAGTGGAACCATCCAATCTCATAAATGTCACAGATGGCAAATGTTTACGAAGTAAATCTTCTTCAACCATGTCCAGCATATCCTTGAGCTGACAGAAAATCAATGCACGATGCTGTGAGATCACATTATCTCCAAGACCAGACTTATCAACATCCTGTGTGCCAATACCACACTCGAGCAACAAGTTCTTCAATGCCATCAACTTAGGAGCATGCTTGATGTCGTGCAACCCAAGACCCGTCTGTTTCAAGTACTTCTGAACGTCATTGTACTGAGGATGTGACTCGTTCAACACAAGAGATGGATGGTTACAGAGCTTTCTCATGTACTGCAATGCTTGGAAGATATGGGTCTTCTTCTCGGCAATCTCAGAGGTGTCAACTTCGGATGATATCACAGTCTTTTGCTTCTTAGCGAAATCGTTGTACAACTGCTTTTGTAAGTCACCCAATTGACAGTAGTAGTCCTGGATGATCTTTGGTGGTAAATCGGACAACACTTCCTCTTTCAAACGACGAAGCATGAATGGAAGGACTTGTTTGTGTAAGGCCTCTAGTGCAAGTGCACCAGCTTCTTGTTCCTTGGATGAAGTCTTGGAGTTTCTTGACGCAGCAATTGGTTTGGCAAATCTCTCTTGGAACATCTTTTCAGTACCCAAGAATCCTGGCATCAAAAAGTCGAAAAGTGACCACAATTCTAGAACATTGTTCTGAATTGGTGTACCGGACAAGATCAATCTGTGATTAGCCCTGTATCTCTTCACGGCCTTGGTCAATTTCGAGTTGGCATTCTTGATGATATGACCTTCATCTAACACACAGTAGTTATAATCAGAGCCAGACAAGAACTCAACATCATTACGGGCAACATCGTAAGAAGTAACCACAATATCAACGTTCTTCAGCTGTGGACGAAGTCCCTGTCTCACAGATGGTCCACCAGCATAGACAGCAACACTCAAGAATGGTGCATACTGGTTAAACTCTTGTTCCCAATGACCAGTCAAAGACGGTGGACAAATGATCAAAGTTGGAAGAGGCCTTGTTTCCATAGACTTGGACACCTTGTAATCTTCAGCTCTCAAATGATGATCACTTGCAACAATACAAATCGTCTGTAATGTCTTACCCAAACCCATATCGTCACAAAGAATACCATGGAGGTGATACTTGTTCAAGAATGCCAACCAGTTGACACCATCTTGCTGGTACTTTCTCAATGTAGCCTCAATAGCAACAGGAAGCTCAAATGGCTTGGACTTGGATGGGTCCATCATTTGCGAAATGAACTCACGTTCTTTCTCTCTTCCTTCCAACAAGTCCTGCGGAATATCTTCAGGGTCAGGGATACCAGCCTCCAATGGAACCAACTTAATGATAGATGCAAATGTAGTTGTGGCCAACACACGAACATCCTTGTCAGAATCACTCATACGACCAAGAACGGGAACAATAAGGAAGATCACATATGGAAGAATATCAGCATCCATGGCGTTGGAGAGATGGTAAACTGCTTCAATACCACCCTGCCTGTCAGTAATATCACCAGCATTGTTCAAGAGTGGCAAGATTTCCTTGACTGTGAATGGAATCGTTCTTGAAGGAACCAGCTTAGCAAGGACGGCCAATGTCTTTGCAGAAGAGTATCTGAAAACAGAGTACTTGGATCTTAAACCATTCAAGATAGCAGGTAGCAATGCAAAGAGCTGGTCATACAGGCCAGAGTCGAATGTTGGTGCCAAAGCCTTCAACACTCCGAGTGCATCGACAACTAGTTGACCATCAGCATCTTCAATCTCGGTAATTGGAGCAGCAGAGAGTTTCTCAAGTGGTTCAAAGACAATAGTCTTCAACTGTGGAACCTTCTCAAAGATATCAGACTTGAACATAAGAATGACATTTTCCAATGCCTTCTTGGCACCTCTTCTCTTGATACGAGCTTCATGGAGAGCCTGTTCATAGGCCTGCTGATCAGTCACAGCAGCCTCCTCCTTGCGGATAGATAAGATTGCATCAAAGACAGTGTTGGATGTGCTGAATTCAGGAACTTCAGATGTGTCAACACACAAGAAGCCACATAGGTTCTTAACCATCTTTCCAGAGACGTTGGATTTACCATTCTCAATCAGCTTGAGGATCAAATCAGCAACAGAAGAAGCGGAACGCTTCTGCAAATCTTCAAGCTCTTCACCCTTGACACTATCCATCAATGAACGGATGAATGGATTGAGCTTCTTTGGCAAATCACCCAAGAGAATAGCAGCAGAAGCATAGTTGGAGAGAATAGCGGTGGTACGACTGTTTCTCATTTCCCGAGTCTCCTTAATGGCTGTAGACACTCTGGCCTTCGCATCTTCAAGAGCCTTCAATGCACCCATCTTGTAGATGTTGGTCAATTGTTTCAACATCTTGTCATACTTCTCATTGATCACACTCTCGGCAATCTCCAAACTGAAGGCGTTTGGACCAGCGTCAGTATCACCTTGAACCACAATTGGAAGATCTGGTGTCTTGCTCTGTGACAAGTTACCTTGTTCAATGAAGACTCTGATAAGAGATTGACATTGTGTTCTGACTGCCTTCAATGGTGGAACAAGTTCTCTGTAATATGGAAGCTTGGATGATGGGTCCGAAAGAACATCAATGAAGTGTTGGTAGAACGCATCAATCATACACTGAGCAGGTTTGAGTCCCCTCTGCTGAAGAGATGTGCAGTACTCCTTGATGACAACTGAGACAAGAAGTCTTGGAGTAGAGTGAGCAACGTCAATGTATCTCAAGAGTAACTTGGTCAGAACAGAAAGATTCTCCTCACTCAAGTAAGACAATAGTTGACCCATAGCGGTAGCAGCAGCAATTCTTGTTCTGTATAACACTTCAACACCAAGTAATGTGATATCACCAATAATCATAGGACCATCAATGTTGACACGTTCGGTCTCTGGAACTGGAATGGCTGGCTCAGCATTGACAGGTGACTTGCGCTTTCTTCCACGCTTTGCTGGGAGAGTAGATGCAGGCTCTTCCTCCTCCTTCTCAAATGTAGTAGGCACATCAGGTTGTTCAAATGCAGCACCAGACGCCTTCATCAAGAAAGCGGCATTCATGTGATAGTTGAATCTTGAAACACCAATTGGAGTCATGAGCAAGTTTGTCAATTGTTGGAGGTGAGGTAAGATGAGGTCAGACAGTTCCATATCCGGCTGTTCAGAGATCTCAGATAAGAGTCTGCAAAACACGTCCTGTGAAAGTTCAAGGACGTCTGTCTTCTGCTCCAAGAGCAAGTTTTGGAAGATCAATCTCAATGCTTGACCATCAATCCAGGCCTTAGCAGAAGCATCCGGGATAGAGAGAAATGCAAGAAGTGTCTTTAACACTGATTTTCTCACGTTCGTAATGGAATGTCTGAGGAATGGATAGAGTTTTGGAACCAAGTTCTGTAACGAGTAGTCATCATTCTCTAATGCTTCTTCGTTGATGAGGGCAAGAACTTCTGGATGAACACAAAGTTTTGATAACAGGTCCATGATAGCACCAATAGACGCCGACAGGTCATCTTTCAGTCTGGTCAAACACTCCCATAGTGTAGATATCACTGTTTTGACGGTGTTCTTCCTGAATTTGATGAATTCTTCTGTGATTGGTGTAAGAGTTGCAGCTGCAACCGCCTGGACATCATCAGAATCGTTCAAACCATGCAAGACCATCTTTATAACATCATCTAGTAGCTCAGGTCTTTCTGCCAGAATGTCTGTTCTGACACTGACGAGGTATCGTAGACCTAACATACCACCATGGCTGGCCTCCCAACATGGAACGCTCTCTGTAGATGATGTGGTAGATTGAAGAACGAGCTCATCCAAATGCTTGAAGACTTTAACAACGGTATCCGCATCCAAATGTTGTAACAGTGCTGCCAATGTTTGGGCAGCAGACTCTCTAACAGGAGCAACAACTGTATCATAGACGAAGTCACCAAATCTGTCAAGGGCAAAAATAGCCAACAATCGGCAGGCCAAGTCTTCCAGGGTTTGCTTATTCTTCAAATTGTTTTCCTGCAATGATCTTCCTCTTACTCTTCCAGCTCCTCCTCCGTGCTTCTTGATTAACTCCCTGAGACCAAGGACAGCACCGTGTCTCGTTTCCCATCTATCTGAGAACAGCCCCTGTAGTAGAAGCTCGTAGACACCTTGGAACTGCCAAACAAGACCTGCAACTTTTGCGTGCTCTGCAAGAATGGGCGGAATTTCTGGTGCCTTGGATTCAACAACGATCTTGTTACCGCCAGCTTGGTCTGTGATATCAACGTTCGTATTTGGTTCTGTTTTAACGTCCGGGGTTGCGGCGAGGTCAGAATCAACAAGTTGTCGTGATACAGAACTCTGTGAGAGATCCACTGGTTTTGGATTTGAAGATGCAGCCTTAACTCCCTTCTTGGCCTTTCTCTTAGCCATAGCTTTGAGTCTGGCACTTGAAGCGCCTGCTGGGATGGGGCTTTCGGACTTGCTGTCTTCATTAGCTTCAGTCTTGACTTCCTGCTTAATCTCTTCACTGTCTTCACGTTCAAGTTCCTCATCCAGATCTGATGAGAGGCCCAATGTTTTGCTTCGTGATAGTTTCTGTTTCTTCAGTGTATCAAGAGGTTTTGTTTTGGATGTTTCAATGTCCGAACACGAGAGAAGCTTCTTTCCAGTCTTCAAGATCTCTGCTAGATTCCATTGATCGAGCGTAGTGAAATGTACATTCTCACTCAGAAGTTTCATCTCTGTTTCCTCAAGTTTGACTTGGACATCTGTGAGCTCTTCAACTTTAACACCTTGATCGCCATCTTCTTCGTTAGGATCCCAACAAGGTGCATGAGATGCGATACCGCCAATTGCTCTTGCGGCGGCAGTTCTTGTCTCCCACTTCCGTGAGTCCAAGTATGGATAGACTCTGCTGAGAAGATTCAAAATCTCCTCTGGATGGGCCTTGGCCAAATCACTGAGCTGATCTGCCGCTGTGTTTCTGATGAAGGGTGTAGACCCTGTGTCCAAGAGCACCACCAAACGGTCAAGTCTAGACATGGCTGTGGTTGTGTCGGTGTGATTGATATAAGAATAAAAGCTGGCGTCAACCGCCGTGGACAGAGATCGTTATGGATTAGTGAACAGGTCCAAAGGCTTGTGTTTACCGTTCTTTTATGTTTCGAATTGCCCCCAAAGGTCTTGTGTTGATGGGGACGACGCGTTTCCGGTAGGGACACGACAGAATAGGTTTGGAGCACTGGTGTTTTTGTGTTTCGCGAATTTGGATTGCAAGCCCTTCGATTCGAGGAAATTTGGCCTGGTTTTTATACGGCGAGAGGCCTACTGCGGGTTTGGCACACAGCACAGAGGGCTCATGCACCTCAAATCGGGATCGGTTGTGGGTGGGTCCATTAGTTTGTACTACAAAATGGATGAGCAAATACACCACAACACCACTACCGAGAAAGGTATCCAGTTTCATCCTTTCCCGGAATACGGAGACGCTATTCACTGAAATAGATGTCTGAACCATCGGTTGCGCCACCGGAGAAGGACGCGTCGTGCATACGAAATTCACAACAACAAGTTCTGATCCTGCAGAGACCGGCTGGGACTTCGACATTACAGATGCCGTGAGTGGTGGGAAGAATCCTTCCCGTGACCTCTCATTATTTGTGTCCATCGAATTGGCAAGCTTTATGGTCTCTGGGTGATTAGCATGTCAACGTGGCGTAAAGCTTCCTTCTCTCCCGGGAGTAAGCATAACCTTGAAACCCCTTTGCCCTCGGATTGCTTCAGAATAGGCACCCAGCCTCAATGTGAAAGCCTTACGCCCAAAGGAATAGGTGACTATGAATCAGGGGCTGTTTAACAACTAGACACCTTGAACTTATGACGAACCTCAGTAGCTTATGGACAGGATTAGCGATTAGCTTACTGCCCCACTTCAACCATTGGTTCAAGCAACAACACGGCAACATGATCACACTGCTCAATTACGCAAGGTATCTTGATGATCAGACCCCAGTGGTAATTCTAACCACAGATTAGAAACACAGTAGCCATAGAGAAGAAAGAGCCAAGGTGTCCTGAATAACAATCTATGTTTACACACACCGTGCTGCCCTATCATAATCCGCGCCTTTGACCTATGTGCCATATCCCCCCAAACACAACCCCTATTATGGTGTCTGGGTGTTGACGCGAACAACGCAGTCACAAATTTCAGTTCTGCAACCACTTCGCGACTGGGGATTCAATATGGTGTTAGGATGTTTTTCACAATTTCCTGTCGGGGCAACAGGAACTGGGGGCTCTGGGCGCGGGAAGCGCGATTGACAAAAAATTCGTCTTCACATCTCCAACTACTCTGAACACAGGTTGAGATACCACAACAGTCAAAGAAGTCAAGATGCCACGTAAGTAACACTTGCACTTATTCACATTATCATTATTTTGCCAATGGAGTTCTTGAAATGTGTCTTGACTCAGTGTCCTTGCGACTCTTGATAAAAGCTTTTTCTGAGTTCTCTAAGCGAAATACATAAGAGGTTCGGGTCCTCATTTTTTCACGCACTCTGGCAACTCTCTATAGAGTTGTCTTATTTGTGTTGTTGTTACTTGTTTCCACTTACTATGCTTCCACTGAAATGAGCCTATCTAAGGAGCTTGCTTTGAATTCCCGACACTTCAACTGCAACTCTGGGTCCATGGACGTGAAAAGTTTTCAGGAAGATTCACAGATGGGAGTCTTGGTTTGCAGTACTTGTACTTATCACTATCAGTGATTAGTTACATGTCATGGGGTTTATTGCACATTTTTATTGGTTTGGGATGGCTTTGGTTTCTTCTGTATTGCACAGAGTGAAATGCTGTCTGATTGGTTCATGCCTTTTGCCCTACCAAGTGCATTCTGCTTCTGCATTTCCATTATCTCTATCTCTTCCGCTGAAACTTTTCACCCATGGATTGGATGGCTCTTATTTCAAATAGAAGTATAATGGAACATAGTGCAACAAAGAAAAAGGATCCTAGTTTATCCTCTTATGTAGGCTTTGCAAACTGATGAGAAGGTGTCTATTTGACCCTTTCACAGAGAGTGATTCTAACAATATTTTAGGTGCCCCAAGAACTTACTCCAAGACCTACACCGTCCCAAAGAGACCATACGAGTCCGCTCGTTTGGACGCTGAGTTGAAGCTCGCTGGTGAGTTCGGTTTGAAGAACAAGCGTGAGATCTACAGAATCAACTTCCAGTTGTCTAAGATCAGACGTGCTGCTCGTGACCTTTTGACCAGAGATGAGAAGGACCCAAAGAGATTGTTCGAGGGTAACGCTTTGATCAGAAGACTTGTGCGTGCTGGTATCTTGTCCGAGGACAAGAAGAAGCTCGATTACGTCTTGGCTTTGAAGCCAGAGGACTTCTTGGAGAGACGTCTCCAGACCCAGGTCTACAAGCTTGGTTTGGCCAAGTCTGTTCACCACGCTCGTGTCTTGATCTCCCAGAGACACATTGCTGTTGGTAAGCAGGTTGTCAACATCCCATCCTTCGTTGTCAGATTGGACTCCCAGAAGCACATTGACTTCGCTAAGACCTCCCCATACGGTGGTGCCAGAGCTGGTCGTGTTGCCAGAAAGCGTGCTGCTAACGGTGAGTCTGAGGAGGCTGCTGAGGAGGACGAGGAGTAAACTCCCCCACTCTTTAATGTTATAAAAGTTTTTCCTTGACTCTTTGCCTTTTATTTACTGACTTGTTTCTGTAGCTAAAGCTGAGTTTGGGTACTGTATATTATGGGATAATGGATTTTTAACGATATAAACTGACCTTGTAGCTGGCTTAGTGTAATTACAGAGAGAGAGACCAGATTATGATCCGCGGTGGTGATGTAAGGCCGCCTATGCTTTTTGGTAGACACACCGCCACGGTCCAGACAACTCTATCAGAAGATTGCTGTTGGCGGGTGAAAATATTTTCACTACGCCGTTGAACCTCTGACTGTTTCTCTTCAGAATAAGACTCTTGTATTGCCAATTTGGAACTCCCTTTGATATACTAAGAGAATCCGGATAAGATGGCTCATACGTATGTGTCATGGACTGTGGGGTTTGTGTAAGGGGCCTACCTAGGGCCTTACCGGGAAGTAGGACTCCCCTAGAGGCCGATTCGCAGATCCACAGATACAACCACATGAATATATACTAACAAGGTCAAATAGTCACGGTTACCGCAGACGTACTCGTTACAAATTCGCTCGTGACTTCAAGAAGCACGGTGCCCCTGGTATCAAGACCTACTTGCATACCTACAAGAAGGGTGACATTGTTGACATCAAGGTTAACGGTGCAATTCAGAAGGGCCTTCCACACTACTTCTACCACGGTCGTACTGGTATTGTCTTTGATGTGACTCGTTCTGCTGTTGGTGTCTTGCTTTACAAGGTTATTGGTAACCGTTATGTGGAGAAGCGTATCCACGTTGGTGTTGAGCACGTTAAGCACTCCGATTCTAGATTGGAGTTCTTGAGAAGAGTCAAAGCCAATGCCCAGAAGAGAAGAGAGGCAAAGGCAAAGGGAGAGAGTGTTGAATTGAAGCGTCAACCAGCACTTCCAAGAGGTGACCATGTTGTTAGTACTAAGAACAACCCAGTTGTCACTTTGACTCCTCAGCCATACGAGACTTTCATCTAAGTTTCCTGGATATTTATATATCTTCTTTATTGCTTCTTCCATAACCCCATCAAATAGAATACAGGCTATCTCTACTTGGAAATGAACGTAATCATCTAACATAAGAATGGAGATGACCGATGTGTGATTACATAATCACGATGCGACAAAAGTGCCAAAATTTTTCCACTCTGCATCTCTCTTACAACAATAAAAGCGCCTCAAAACTCCCCTTACTCCTCGTTAATTTGTTTACTGGTTGTATTTGAGCACTTTCAGAAGTCTTATATTTATCACAGCTCTGACGGGGTTTTATTTACAAGGAGATTTTCACCTCTTTCATCTACCATCTCTCACTTTAACCAATCGCATCTCGAACTTTACTCATCAGCCCCTTGCCACAAACCAATACAATACAAACACAAATGAACAAGGGACTCAAGTCACTGTCAGAAGAAGCACGTGAGTCAGTGACATATCTTGCCTCTGATGAGAAGTCGTCAACGCTGAAGCCTTCAAACGCCACCGAAACGCATAAAGAAGTGAAACCTTGGGTTCACTTTGTTGCAGGTGGTGTTGGAGGTATGACTGGAGCTGTATTCACATCGCCGTTTGATGTTGTAAAGACACGATTGCAGAGTGATGTGTATGCCGCTTCATACAGAAAGGCTATGCAGTCCTCAAACCCTGTGTTACAAGCTGGCCAGCACTTCCGTGAAACCTTCGGCATCATTGGTAATGTTTACAATACAGAAGGTTTCCGTGCCCTGTTTAAAGGTCTTGGCCCAAACTTGGTTGGTGTGATACCGGCTCGTTCCATCAACTTCTTCACTTATGGTGTTGGTAAGGAACTCATCTCCAAGAACTTCAATAATGGTAAAGAAGAGACATGGGTCCATCTCTGTGCCGCCGCCATCGCCGGTATCACCACATCTACCGCAACAAACCCAATTTGGCTCATCAAGACCCGTTTGCAGTTGGATAAGGCGGGATCAAAGCTATACAAGAATTCTTGGGATTGTTTGAAGACTGTTGTCAAGACTGAAGGTGTCTCTGGTCTTTACAAAGGTCTTACCGCCTCCTACTTGGGTTCTGTTGAGAGTACACTACAATGGGTTCTTTATGAACAGATGAAAAAGATCATCTCAGAAAAGGCCATGAAACATGCTAATGATGGCCATGAGAGAACATCATGGGATTCTTTTGTTGAATGGAGTGCACGTTCAGGATCCGCCGGTGCTGCTAAGTTCATTGCATCATTGATCACATACCCACATGAGGTTATCAGAACCCGTTTGAGACAAGCACCACAAGAAGGAGGTAAACCAAAATACACTGGTCTTGTCCAATGTTTCCGTTTGGTTGTCCGTGAAGAAGGATTGGCTTCTATGTATGGTGGTTTGACTCCACACTTGCTTAGAACTGTTCCAAACTCCATCATCATGTTTGGTACCTGGGAGCTTGTGATCAAACTTCTTTCATGATTTGTCATGATATAATTTTATGAAGAGACAAAAGGGGGGAAGGAGCTTGTTATGACTGTTTACGAACATGTTGATAGAACACAAAACATTTATACTCTTGTACATATCAAAAAAGAAAGAACGAATCTAATAGAGACAACTTATATCCTTAGACACTTGGAATATCACCTTGAAACATAAACTTGAGCGTCTGATCAACGGTATATCTTGGCTTCGGACTCTCAACCATTGGTACATCCTCATCTTCATCCTTAACACCTTTTTCGATCTCCTCAGTGGTATGGAACCCAGTAAATGTGTGACTCTCCTTACCTTTCATCATACTCTCCACCGCCCACTTCGTCAATCCTTCATCATCTCTCAAGAGAATATCTGTGCTCTTCTCTTTTGATTCTTCTATCCACTCAACAACCTCCGGTGCTGCCTTCTTTCTAAGCAACGTTGTTAAAAGACCCTCTTGCTCCGTCGTTGGGAACTGCGGTAGTGGGTACGTCACTGTACGATCTAGGATCTCGGCATAGTCACCAAGAGTCGAGGATAGGGATGCAAGTTGTGTTAATACGATGTTGAATTGTGTTTGTAGTGAGACGTAATGCGCTAGTTGTGGGCTCTTGAGCTCTCCTTGGAGCTTGGAGAGTGTATGTGTGAGTTGTGTAAGACGCAATCGGAGTGCTTCGAGTGCCTCAACCGGGACACCTGAGTGGTCTGCTGGAAGCTCTTTGGGTCCTTGTGGTGCTTGCATTGTTGTGTGTTTGTGGTGGTATTTGTAGTGGTGATGGTTGATGGTTGATGGTGGTGATGAGTGGAAGTTTGTCGTCTGTTTTCTTTTCCAAACTTCAACACCCCCGCGGTAAAACACCAAACACCAAACAACATTAACGGAACAAGCAGACAAGTAAAGATGGCTAGAGATGGTCTGAATCCAATGGAAGCCGAGAGTGAGTATTGATCAACGCTTTTCTCCCCCATATCACAATAACTAACAACGAAACAGGACGGCGTCAAAGAGCCAAAGAGCTCAAGAAGGCAAAAGAACAGAAGCAAACGCAAAAGCTCGAGAGACTCAAATCCATGAACCCAAAGAGATTAGAGAATAGAATTACTGAGTTAGAACTAAGGAAGACGAAACAAGGCGGGAATTTGGGACCTGATGAGCGTGTTCTTGAAGGATTGAAAAGGGATCTCATACAACTAAGGAAACTCAGGGGAGAACCTACTGAACCTGTTGTTGAAGCTATTGAAGCTCCAATTACAAAAGATGAAGAACTTGGAAGTCGAAGCGTGTTCTTTGATCCAGAGTGGAATCCTCGAGGACGTGCACCGGATGGGTTTTCGAATGTTGATGTTTCTTCAATCACTCGACATGAGTATCCAGCAGATCCAGACGCTGAAGCCATCCCATTACCAACAGAACCACAACCAAAGTTCTACAAACCATTGGATGAAGTCCAGACTTCTTATGAGAAAGATGCAAAGATCAGTGAACGAGAGACATTTGTACCGACAGCAGTGAAACGTAAGATCGACCAGGTCTAAAGTCTACAATAAAAGGTTTCTGTATATCATGAATTGGCGAATTGTAGAAATGTGTTATATCAAACCACACATCTCCAGAATCATAAACGTGTCTAAAACTGTCATTCTTTTCCAAGTATTTTTTGTCTGTGAAAGAGTAACTTGTCACTCATCAGAGAAAAGGACAACCAGCCTCAAAAAAGGGGGGATAAGAAAAAAATGTGCGTTGAATATTGTTTGTGGTAAGAGACGCTTACTTAGCAGCGGCGAAGAGCTTCTCGATCTCAGCAACAGACTCCTGCAAAACCTTCTCCTGGAACTTTGGGTTGGTGATCTCCTTCTCAACCTTGGAAATGACAGAAGCAGTCAACTGCTCCTGCTCCAACTGACGGACGGAAGCCTCGTATCTGACCCAAGAGTCCAAAACAGACTTGGCCTCAGTGGCAACGTCAACCTTCTGCTTCAACTCGAAGGCCTGAGCCTCAAGCTCAACGGTCTCCTTGGAAACCTCGAAGAGAACCTTGGTGGTGTCAACGACATCCTTCAAGTCAGAAACAGACTCAATTCTCTCCTTGACGGCCTCAACGTGCTTAACTCTGGAAGAGTTCAAGATCTCAGAGACAGACTTGATTCTCTCATCAGCCCAGTCCTTGTACAATGGGGCAACAACCTTGGCGATGATACCAGTGAAGGCGAGGAAAGTGACAACCAAGATGGACTCCTCGTTGACAACGTAGAGCTCGTTAGAGATAGCGTAGACGGAGGCAGCGGTGGCAGTAGCGAGGATACCAGTCTTGGAGAGTGGGGAGTTACCTGGGAGGGCATCAATGATGGAAGAAGCCTTCTTCTGCTCTGGGGTTGGGACCTGAGAAGAGAGGGAACGAACACCGATTCTGCGCGTATAAAGTTAGTATGACTGCTTTTTGATAAGACATCCGTAGGAAAGGGAGAAAACACGATAACATTGGAGGTGAATATGGGATGTTTGTCTCTCCAAGTAAATCTGAGGTCCAATTGACCAATTGAATAGAGATCATCTTCAAGGAATCATCCTGTACACCCTCTCGTTCCTGCGGGTCTCCTCCTTTTTAAACGTGTGTGTAGTATCTACTTACGGTGCGGAACGCAAGGCGAAAGAAGCTGGACGAACAGCTGTTATGAAGAGTTAGTAATTGAACAATGACAATTGAATCCAGATCTCAGGAATTGTGGGGTTATGCGTTCTCCATGGTGATTTCTCAATTTCAAAACACGTCGTCGAGACCTTTTGAACAAAGTGACACCCGGGTTCCCGGCAACCATGAAGCCACAACAAACGGGGAGAAATGGGGCAAATAGGTGATCGAACGTACCTCTCAAGGACAATTGACGGAAGCTCATCTCTGCTTGTGTGATGCTCCTATTCCAGTGGGCTTGAAGGATCGAGAAAGGGCTCCAAAAGGTGTTTTTTGCCCTCCTGGCCGGTTGGTTTTTTGGCGAATTTTGCTTGACCGCGAAACCGAGGCGGGGGAAGCCTGTCATTGGACAACTAGATTTCCTGATCTGGAAGTTGGATATGTAATTATTGAGAATTAAAGGAAAGCGCGGGATCAACAAAACGCGGGGGTGACTGCCTCTTCTTCTCTTTGATTCCCAACTTTTGGTGTTCAATACGTGGAATTGGCTCTTTAGACGCTTGCAGTATATTGTATTAGTCGAGCTGTTGTATTATAGAGTTGCTTCTAGCCGCGATGGAAGTTAGTAACAATGAACTATTCACTACAAGGCCAATAGCTCAAGCTCCTTTAGATTAAGGCTAAACATCCTTAATTGCATCTGATGATGGCTTCCACAAGTGGACAGTATTATCATTAGAAACAGATGCAATCATCAATGGGTCATGTGGATTCCAAGAAACATCATTAACACCCAAGAGATGTCCGGCATGATGGAACATCAAAGGATCATCTCTTGAGAGATCCCACAACTTCACCGCATTATCATCAAATCCAGAACTTGCCACAATGTTATGAGAAGTAGGGTTAAACTCCACGGAGGAAATACCACCTTCATGAGCCTTGATAGTAGTCATTGGTGTGCTGAACTGTCTAATATCCCACACTTTCACGTTTCCCCTGCCATCACCCGAGCAGACAACATATTGATGTCCTTTACTCCACGATACGGCATTGACCCCTGATTCATGTCCCTCTCCTGATACTTTAACCGATTGGGCATCTCTTGTATCCCACACTTTCACAAGATCATCTTCAGATCCAGAAACGAACATCGAATCATGGAACGTGCACCAATCAACATCATTGACACCTTCAACACTGTTAAACTCCCCTGATGCACCCAACTTCTCCCCACTTTTGAACCTCGTGATATCCCATAATTTCATCATACCATCCATTGCACCAGACAACAACTGTCCCTCTTTGTTGTTGTTCCAAGCCAATGCGAACCCTTCCTCGACATGACCCTGACATTCAACCTCAGCCTTAGGTTCAGTCTCATTAGACGCATGCTTCGTCTTATCAAACACATAAACCCTCCCCGTGGATGTGATAGTAGCGATGAGATCTGGGTTCTGGGGAAACACGCGAGCACGGTTGATCTCCCCTTGATGGAGGATACGTTGAGTCGTTGTTAGTTTCCCCGAGATTGGATCCGTCGTGTTGAATTCCTGTAGTTCCGCATCATATTTGGAAATATCTGCCTCTTCAATGGCGGTTTTCGTTGTGAATGTGCTGATTTGAAGGTGTTGTGGAAGTTGAGATGATGTGTATGTCGATGTCAATAGACGATACGTTGTTCTCCTCTGCTTGGCACTTGTTTAATCGTCAGTTAGAGTGATGGCTCATTAAAGGGGACCAAGAAAGTACTTACATATCTTTATCTGGAAAGAATTGGACTGTTAAACTTGGCCAGACATTGTTGGATGTATTCAAGTAATCGTAGAGAGCAGGAGCATTAGCCTTCCAGATGCTATACTTCTCCTGAGTCTCAGTATCGATTGGAGAGTCATCCACAACGGTCTCCTGAGTGACCATAATTTCGTCCTCTATTTCAATATCTGACATCTTGCGGAATTAAAGAGGATACCTCCCTTTGTTATTGTTTATGAGGCGCTTTAGAAGGAAGCTGTTCAACTTTTTTGGTGGGTGACGCGAAAGTTTCGCGTCTGTTTATATGACGCGTCACTTTTCGTGTGGTTCTAGGTCTTCTCTTCGTTTGTATGGTACTAAGTCTTCTATACCACTCTACAATAGGTCATACACCAAGTTATTAATAACAAAATTACAAAAGGACATACATTTAGAAACATTTCAGGCGTTAAAGAAGAGGAATCTTACATCCACTGCTTGAAAGTGTTGATCAAACCCTTAGTGGATGGGTCATGGGTCTCTACTGGAGTAGCATCATCCAATTCCTTACCAATAACCTTAGCAAGCACCTTACCGAGCTCAACACCCCACTGGTCGAAGGAGTTGATGTTCCACACAGCACCCTCGGTGAATGTGACGTGCTCGTAGTAAGCGATCAAAGAACCAAGAGCAGCTGGTGTGATCTTCTGGGCAAGAATGGAGGTGGTCGGTCTGTTACCGGAGAAGATCTTGTGTGGGATGAGACCGCCAGTAGCACCTTCAGCCTCAACCTGAGCGGCATCCTTACCTGTGAGAAGAGCCTCAGCCTGAGCGAAGTAGTTAGAGGCAAGCATCTTCTGGTGCAAGTTGTTCTCAATTGGGTTGTGGGATTGAGCAGCAATGATGAAGTCAGCTGGGATGACCTTAGTACCCTGGTGGACGAGCTGGAAGAAAGAGTGCTGAGCGTTTGTGGCTGGCTCACCGAAAAGAATGGAACCAGTGGAGTAGTTGGTGAAGACGTTACCTCTTGTGACGGACTTACCGTTGGACTCCATGGACAATTGCTGGAGGTAAGCTGGGAATCTGTGGAGGTACTGGTCGAATGGAGCAACCAAGTGGGTCTGAGCATCAAAGAAGTTGTTGTACCAGACAGAGAGCAAACCACCAATCATTGGGATGTTCTCCTCAATTGGAGCAGTGGTGAAGTGGTTGTCAACAGCCTCAGCACCCTTAAGGAAGGCCTCGAAGTTGTCGTAACCGATGTAAAGGGCAACAGAGGTACCAATGGCGGACCAGACGGAGTAACGACCACCAACCCATGAGTCGAAACCGAACATGTTCTTGGTGTCAATACCGAACTTAGCAACCTCAGTGGCATTGGTAGACAAGGCAGCGAAGTGCTTGGCAATGTGGGCCTCGTCCTTAGCAGCGGCCAAGAACCAAGCCTTTGCGGAGTTAGCGTTGGTGATTGTCTCAGCTGTGGTGAAGGTCTTAGAAGCAACAAGGAACAAGGTGGTTTCTGGGTTACAGATCTTCAAGGTCTCAGCCATGTGAGTACCGTCAATGTTAGAGACGAAGTGAACGTTCAAACCTGGCTTAGCGTAGTGCTTCAATGCCTCGGTGACCATAACTGGACCCAAATCGGAACCACCAATACCAATGTTAACAATGTCAGTGATGGCCTTACCGGTGTAACCCTTCCAGGCACCAGAACGGACCTCCTCGGAGAACTCCTTGATGTGCTGGAGAACAGCATCAACCTCTGGGGCAACGTTCTGACCGTCAACGTACATTGGCTTGTTGGCTCTGTTTCTGAGGGCAACGTGGTAGACGGCTCTGTCCTCGGTGGTGTTGATGTGCTCACCAGCGAACATGGCATCTCTGAGCTTCTCGACACCAGCCTCCTTAGCGAGCTTAACAAGAGTAGCAAAGATCTCGTCGTTGAAGATGTTCTTGGAGAAGTCGAAAAGGATCTTGGAGCCATCGAAGTTGGTGAATTCCTTAGAATACTTGTCGAAACGAGCTGGGTCCTTCTGGAACTCATCAACAACCTTGAGGGTCTTACCCTGGGTGTCGTAGAGCTTCTGAAGAGCCTCGTAGGCTGGGAGCTCTGAGGCGAGCTTGAAGTCGCTGTAAGTGGACATTTGGTGGTTCAATTGGTTGTGCTTGCTAGTGCCATTAGTCGATGCTGAAGGGGTTCTAATGGCGGGTGGTGGGCTTTTTGTAGTGTTCGCGGGAAGCGGGAATCCGTCACCAGACGGAGAGGTGGCCCCCGGTGACAGGCTCTTCTCCCCCGGAGTTTTTGGTGCTTTTGGCTGGGCGGATGGGTTGTTCGTTAGTTTAGTTTAGCTATTATGGGTGTCGTGTAAGAATGTTAATTGCATCTACAACATATTCAAATCCCCGTCTCAGCGGCCCCACGTGTTGTGCAGAAATCGCTTGAACCCCGGGAGAAGTCCATGTGCCCAAGATCAACTGGAGCAAACTCATCGCGCAATTGCTGCCGTTGTGTCCGGGGATCTCCTTTTACTCCGGATCACAGTCTCCGGGTATCTCTGTGGTATCCTTTTGTTTAAGATCTAATAGTGTGGTTATCACGAGTACATCCGTGTTTATCAACAGACATCTACAGCATGTGATGGTCATCATGTCATTATTTAGCCACATAAACCCTCGGCTCACTCCATCGCACGATCATCAACTTTGCGCATGCTCTCACCAACTCCATCGAGACTCACCTTGACCTTCTCGAGTCCGGTCTTCACTTTGTCAAAGTATTCTCGGTTGTAGAGTCTTTCCCTGACGCTCTCAATGCCTGTACTGTCCCAGATCACCTTATGGTCATCTGTGCTATCCAGTGTCTTCTCACACTCTTTCAAATCTTTCAACAAAGAGTACTGAGATTGTCTTAGTTCTGCAAGGGCCTTTGCATGTTCTGCAGAGAAGAATGATCCATTCACAGAGCTCTGTTCCGCCATACGACGCACATCATCAAGGATATCAATCTGCGTCCATAGCATATCTTGATAATCAACTGCAGGTCTTGCACGCGGCATATGATCATTCAATCTGTCAGGCACGGGAACCGTATCGTCATCGTCCTCTTCCTCTTCATCGTGTTCCTCCATTGTAGTTGTGGTTGGGTAGAGGGATACGTCATTCGTTCCTGTTCGTGTTGTGTATAGGAATGGATACCCTTCGCTCGTAGTCCGTGTGAGTCCAAGAGGAGTAGCTGGTGGTTTTTGCATTGAGTAACTGGTGGAATCTGCTGTCTCGGTCCTTCGAGGTGGGAAGGCCTGTTGTGCCACGTATGGACTCCGTAGTGGCGATGCCGTTGATGATGTTGAGTTCCGTGTGATGTTCACAGTGGGGATTTGCACTTGAGGTAGCTCCTCTGGACTGTGTATCACTACCGTTCCTCTCTTCCTTAGATTTGGCACTTCCATAGTTTGTTGACTTCTTGATGTGTTGCCGTTGCCGTTGTTGTGCTGTCGTTGTGGTTGTGTGGAGTTGTTCTGGCGCTTTTGTTTTTTTTAGAACGTGGAGACGTGGAGGCT
This sequence comes from Petasospora easanensis, assembly GCA_030580135.1. Classification (NCBI taxonomy): domain Eukaryota; kingdom Fungi; phylum Ascomycota; class Saccharomycetes; order Phaffomycetales; family Wickerhamomycetaceae; genus Petasospora; species Petasospora easanensis. Next base: position 5,538 of record JAKTSI010000072.1, on the reverse strand, counting down.
TCAACACACTATACCTTGATCTTAGGCGATATAACCACACGCCAAAGTCTTTCTATCATCTACAATAATGAATAGACAGACTCTTCCTCCATGGCGTAAACTTCTTTATATCCGCCAGCCATACCCGGATAACTACACAGACCCTTCCTTCCTTTCCCAACTACGAAGAAACACCACCGTGGAGAGACACTCATTCTACAAATTGGCCACAGACTTCTCCCTAATATCACTCCATCTGAATGTCCTAGCTATTACACATATTGTATTCATGGGACTCTACTCATACTCATGGAACCCAACAATCCCGGTCTCATTGTCCACGCTCGCAGTATCAATACTCTACTTCTTCTACACGGTATCACCATCACCCACATCTCCATTAAACGCCCTGAGATCTTCCTTAGTCATAACAATATTCATTCTTACACTCTCACCAGTGTTGAAATCCCTTTCGGAATCAACGTCCTCAGATTCCATCTGGACGTTATCAGCGTGGCTCACACTCATGAACCTGGTCACTACAGACTATCATTTTGACCTCGGCAGGAAATTCAACCCAATCTTCGCCACAAACATGCTCTTTGCAGACGTGACAGTATTAGCATCCCGTTTGGGTTCTTCAACTGAGGTGTTCTGTTTCATTCTCTTTGCTATACAAGTGCATGGGCTCTTCCCCGTATGGCAAACTTGGATCAGAGAAACCCATCCTGGTGCTCATTGGACACTCATGGTGATCATTGGACTGATAGTTGATGCCTTCGTATTGAACATGTTGGGTTGGGAAGTTCTCTGTGTATGGTTGTTTGCACACGGTGCTGTGATTCTTGGATGTCCGGTGTATTTCCTCGTTCTACAACAGTATAAGGATGAATTACAAGGACCTTGGGATATTGCAAAGCCAAAACTTCACTGATTTACTCAGAGTCACACGCATTTCCTCTTGGTATACATCGTATGTGTTCAGTCAGATGAATACTCTGTGCAATCTCAGGCAAAGCGGGCCGTGATGCAAACCATGAGAATGAGCCAAGGACCAGAATCGCTTCTTCAAGAGGCAGAAGGCCATTAAGAAACTCTTTCTACATGGATCTAATAGAAATTATCACTCTCCTTAAACCTTCCGTACCAATAAAAGAGCAATGCTCATTCATAATAACCTACGTATCCACAAGACCTCGTACTCTGTGTATAACGATGCTGAGGCACGTGATCGCTTCTCAAACGCCGGCGTTGAAGCCTGACCATCCACTTTATTTCTCTCCAGCATTCAACCGATGCACTCTTTCCATGGCTGTTAGGTCTAAACCTAAATCTAATACAAAGATCTGATCCCTGAACTTTGGATCAAGCTGATATAGCTCTTGTAACTTCTGGGGATCTCCGCCCCAAGTAACGCCGTCGGCTTGCATATTCCTTGGACTGGGCCCTACAGCGCTATGATTGTAGTGATTCCCGAGACAACCAGAGGGTTTACTATCTATTTGTAAACCCCATGAGTCTGAACTTTCTTATGGCAGTTACTAGGTTGTTGCTAAGTGCTTAGATTTGGAGGGTCTGTGTTCGCTTTATAACAGAGTGATGGCATGCACTCTTCTTGTGCCTCGATTGATAAGCGAAGGTTTAAGTTTCCCGGGGGAGATGCGTTCTCGTTAACACCTCCCGATTAGATCCTACTCTTGATGATTCTAGAAAATTCTGTGGGTTTGTTGATCACGCTACTTTGATATATAAAAGGCGCGTCCGGCATGAAAATTCATCAGGTCGTGTTATAAAGCTAGTTTGAACTTTGGCAGTACCGATCTATCATCTATCTTCTTTTGTATGCAACATGCAACGTCAATTCGACACTCCATGCTTTCACTGAAGCGAATGCTATTTTAATGCAGGGCCGTGCTTCCAATTTGGCATCGGAGCCTCTGATCAGTTCCCTTGATATTGCAACCCTTTTTTATGAAAATGTGGTAATTATAGGTGGGTTTTCAAGGCGCTACAAGTTTGTTATCCATTGGATTGCATCCAGTTAGAAGCGGTGCACTGGTATGGTACTTAACTCTTTCTAAATGTATAAATTGGGAGTGTTTACTACACGCTGCTCCGCTTACAAGTTCATTCATTCTGTAGACATCGCTTGATGCTTAATCCCTAGTGTTCCAGCATCATATCAGCTAGGTCCGTTTTGATCATGAATCGGTACCTTTCAAAGGACATACTGCGGGATGATCTTACTTCTTTCCATTACGTCTGTACGTAGTACGTAGCACGTAGCCGCCCTAAAGTCTGGTTAGTCAATCACACAACTGTTCAGCTTGCTGACTGAGTGTGGATTCAGCTAGTATTCCGCTCGGCCGTTGTTATGCTTGATCACACACGTGTTTGGTCTTTGATTGTTTGTAGATCTGGGAATCTGGGAATCTGGGAATCTCATGGGAATCTGGGAATCAGTGATCACTAATGAAGACTTATAAAGCGGCGCGCATGCAGGTGCAATGAATTAACACTAAGCGGCTAGCTGTATATAATACGTTCAATATCGACTCATGTATTGGTGTACCGCGCCGGCCGTACAATGGATCCTATAGCTGTGCAGTGGTCTCGACATGGCGCCTTATAAGAAATTAAGAGCATAATATTTTAACGCAATTATAATGGGCAATAAGCAATAAGCATAATCTTTCATGCTATTTTAATCTAAATCCGTCAACTGGAGAACATTTCTGACCTCTAATTCCGATGTTGCTAACCATCAAAGGGTCTCTCCAATCGGCCATCGGCTACATCCGGACACCTCATCCGCCAGGCCATCCGCCGGGGGAAAACACTCTCTCGACCAAAAGATACCGCGGGCATTAGTACGCCGCCTATATCTGGGAATTAACTAGAAACTTCACCCAAATATTTAACCAGTGACTATTATTGTTCTGAGTAGTATTCAACTATTCAATTTGTTTTTGTGATTAATGAAGCTGCTTTGTAAAAACAGCGAGATTCATCAAAATATCTGCAGAAATCTGACGCGCCATGGTTGATTTTATCGATGGTAGCAAATAACGAAAGCTGCCACCAATAGCGCTACATGAGCAGCCTCATAGAGACTGGGAGTGTACAGTGACATGTGGAAAACGCGTAGACTCATGTATTCTTTAGTTTCCAATGGAACTCTTATGGTGTTTCACAAAATGAGTGAAGTAGTTGAAATATAAACCTTGCTTAAAACTTGAACCAGGCTTGGTTGGATCCTTACCTAACCGGATCCACTGCTTACAACTGGGACATTCAACAATATAAGTCTCCCAAGAACCCTGTTTGGTCTTAAACAGTGAAATGGGATAAGGTATCAAGAAGAGTGATTCGCCTGGCAAGTGGAGAATGCCATGAGAAAGGGCTAAGTGTGTTTGATATTTTGATCTCCGACACCAATGGAACCCACGACAGAAACGACACAACACCTCCATTTTATTCTTGTTTCCCTCCGGTGCTCTCAAGTAATGGCACAGTGTAAACTTCAGTAAATCACCAGTCTCCTCGTATAACGTCGTGGTGGTTAACACATCACTGGAGCCTGTGTTCTTGGGAGACTTGGGACATTGCGCATTCTTGAAATACTGGTATCCATCCTTTCGTTGGAACTGTGCCTTGTTGAGTCTGTGGAGTTGAAAGGTTCTTGGAAGCCAGCTCTTGTCCTTAATACTTCTGATGTTACTGTAGAAAGTCACATCACCACCAAGTTCTTGAATCAAAATCGGATGGTCACGTACGGATTCATCACTCTTGGACTCTTGGAAGTCTGGTTCATCTTCAAGGAGCAACGAGTCAGAGTTTTCTTCTGAGATAGATATGTGATCATCTTGCTGAGTAGAATGATCTGTAGATGTTGTATCTTCTGCACTGACACCATTTTCCTTCAGTTCCACGCTCAACTTCGAGATCTCTTCAATGAATGAAACAAGTGGACTCTTAAGCAGCAGAGACTTTTGTGTAGCTGGAGGACTGAGCAGTGATTCATGACTCGAAAGAACGTTGTGCAGTGTAGATTGTCCAAGGTACTTCTTCCCACTTGGATGCCTTTCTTCTCTATCAAACCTCATTGGTGCGGACTTTGGAGCACTTCTCGGGTTATCATAGCAACCGTCAACTGGAGTCTCAATGAGTGACTGGATCTCTTCACAAGTAAGCCCATTCATGCTTTGGAAAGTGGATCTGACCCAATCTTCAACAAACTCGTGTGTCATGATGGCAGTTGTATAGAATCTGGTGTTAGCAAAAGACAGTTAAAAGATCAATCTCAGAAGCCAGAAAATAAGCCAAGGGTCAAAAAGCTCCTGTTAGTATTGTCCCTGTGATGAGTATGATCCGTGTAAGAAATTCTGCTGAAAGCCGTTCAGGGAGAGGGACTTGACTTTGAGCGTTGCCACAAAAATGTGGAGCTGCAGATCACGTGTCACCCGGCAAGTTTGCGAACATGTTAGAGTAACAGACCAGCAATGCAGCAAAAATGTAAGAAAAACTCATTATCTTTTGATTCTTGAAATTATCAATAGCCTTGGGTCTCTTGGGCATCGTTTGTGGCTTGTAAGAGGTTGGGGATCCTTAGATTGTCAAGTCTTCTGAGGTGGTTTTCAATAACCGTAGCAAACGTGGACCCAGTGTCCGCCAAAAACTCTATGAAGTCTGGATAATGGCAGTAAGAATCAAAACAAATAGTCCGAATTGTTCATATTGGTTCATCAATGCTTCGATCCGTTTGTCAAGGAAATCAGATGTCTCCTAATAAAGCTTGTCGTCACAGAGATCCTCTTCTATGAACTGATCCACCGCCTCAGCAGCTGAGTCCTTGGACAAGTCCATACGTATGTTAATAGAGGATTCTTCTTTACAGACACTCCAGTTTGGAAACAAGAGCCATGAGAGCGTCTTCCGTTGCGGCAAGGAATCCATGCTCATCCTCATTCTCATATGCCAATAATCTTTGGTATTCCCGCTTGATAGTATCAATAACAGTGGCAGCATCATCTAGGGCGGCATTATTCACTTGAGATGATATGTGAGCTTCGGTCATTAGTGAATACACGTATTCGTCAGAGGGGGTGGATGTGGACATGGGGAAGGGCAAGGGGGAAGGGCAAGGGGTATGTGTAGGTCTTCTCGGTTATCCAAGAATTCTGCGGTTCTTCGAACAGTATGAAATCTTTGGCCAAAAATGTTCTTATTGCATAACGACAAATAAGAGTCAACAAAAAACAAGAGACTCTCTTTGCGATTTAGTCTCTCGTCTGATCTTCAAGATGTGGCGGTCGAATTGATCCACTGCATTGCACGCGTTCTTTTGGTGGCGCTGGCTTATTCGAATGTTTTGAACACGTTCAAAGGTCTTCTCATGAGAGCGTCTGGGGTCTCGACTCTAATTCTTCCTCTCTCTCTCTCTCTCTCTCTCTGTGTGTGTGTGTGTGTGTGTGTGTGTGTGTGTGTGTGTGTGTGTGTGTGTGTGTGTGTGTGTGTGTGTGTGTGTGTGTGTGTGTGTGTGTGTGTGTGTGTGTGTGT
>JAKTSI010000071.1:0-56198 GCA_030580135.1 Petasospora easanensis | reverse complement strand
TATTGGAATCAAACTCAGAGGTGCTGCACCAGCAGGCGCACAGTACGACCCAACACAATACAAATACCCGGCCATCTGGTGTGGTGTCGTGTACTTGATCTCTGCTTCGGGGGGGGCATTCATGTGAACCTAAAATTATAAATAAAAAGTCAAAAGGCAATTCTTTTTCGTAGTCTTCGTGTATAAGCAGGTTTTACCTCTTTTTTTTCTAGAAAAGGGCCAGAACAGCAGCACCAATAGCACCGAAGCCAATGGCGGCCTTTGCGGCAGCACCATCAGAACTGGAACTCTCACTAGAAGTGGAATCGTCATCAGATGCCGTAGTTGTGATTGTGTTCTCAGTGGCAGTCTCACCAATTGAGGAAACGTAGCCTTCTGGGTAGTAATCGGTAACGGCACCAGATGCAGAGGAACTGTATGCCTCCATCTTGACGAGAAGCCAGTTGACACCATCACATTCACCGTTGGAGTTTCTCCACAAGAGTGTGTACTTGCCAGACTCGTACTCACAGGCGATGAATGTAGAGTGGTAGTTCCAGTAAAGCACATCATCCTCGATGTACCAGATACCATCTGCTGTTCCATCATCCGTTGTCACGTTAAGAAGACCGTTGCCGTCCTGGACAGTAAGGTAGTAATCTTGGTCATCGGTAGTGATCTGGAATTGGCCTGTCTCCAAGACGTTAGCGTTCTTTACTGTGTTGATTCCACTGGTGTTGGAAGGTGTGCCGTCTTTGTCGTAGAAGAAAACTTCTCCATCTGTCTTGTATCTCAAAAGCTGGTAGTCGATAGTATCGGAATAGAGATCGTAGTCAAGAGGCGTCACGACGACGGAACCGATAGTGGATGATTCATCGTCAGCCTTAACGAGGCCAACGAGCGATGCGGCGAGGAGGGAAAGGAAGAGCATGATTAAGAGGGTTTTGAGGTATCTTGGCAGGGGGCTGGATCTACATTAAAAAACAGTGGGTCTAAGAGCAGGACACAAAGCATTTATAAACTGCAGGCCACAAACAGCTGCAAGAAAAATTTTGGGTGTAGAGATGCACGTCACAGCCTCCCTAATACACGTCCCTTCTCCAGTTCTAAAAAGTTTAAAGAGTAATGAGCCTCCATTTGGGGCCCTCGATGGAGTTATCGTTCGACGGGAGGCTTTCCTCTTTTCTTTTTTTTTTTGCTGATGCATTGGACGGACTTCCAGGACTTGTCGGACTTTCAGATAGTGCGCGTCACAGACATGATATCGGCATTTGATATTCAAGTCATTAACTGGATCAGTTGTGCATATCTTCTGTGTCTTCTGCCTTTATACTTAAAGCTTGTTTTGACACAAATCAACGTTGTGTTCACGTGACCGACTGCCCTTGAACCGTCTCTGTTGCTATTCCCGCAGCAAGGCTTAAAAGCCCGATCGCCGGCTTTTGTGTTTATCTCGATCATCTCCTACAGGCATGAATCAATGTACAAAGCAATAATTAAGAATATGATCATCTACCAAGAATTTGATTAGAAAGGCGAAGCCAGGAGACCATCTAGTTGTTGAAAACCCTTATTTTTATTCGGTCCTCCTTGTCTTCGATGCATTCAGAAAAACTCCCTCTCTCCCCATCTAGTGTACAAAACTCATCGGAATCACTTAGCATCCAATGGCTTTCTGACAACGAAGAGCATCATTGGTGTGAACAACTTCTGGGAACCACCGGCAACAAGACCAACAGCAGCCTCCTCCAAAGCAGCGGTAACCTTCTGGGAACCAGATGGAGCAAGACCAACAGACTCCATCAAACCAACCATAGCAGTGGTGATCTTTCTACCAAAGTAGGAGGTTCTGAAGAAAGTGCTAACGTCGTAAAGAGACTGGACGTACTTCCACTCACCAGTCAATGGGTAGTACCATGGAATCTCGTCATCAACATCAGCAAGATCCTGCTCGAACTCCAACTCGAAACCAACATTCTTCAAAGCCTGTCTGGCAACATCAAGAGTGTACATCTTTGGAATACCATCACCAAGCTCGATCTCGTAAGCAATCTTTCTGTGCTCTGGGTTGGTCTCATCGTACTTGTCAGTCATGACCCACTCGTAAACACCAAAGACACCACCTGGCTTCAAAACCTTGTAGATCTCACCATAGACACCCTCGAGAACTGGGGCGTGGACGGTGGCCTCAATGGCATAGACTGCATCGAAGGAATTTGGCTCAAAGTCCATGTTCATGAAGTCACCCTTGACGAACTTGAGCTTGTCAGCAAGACCATCTCTGTGAGCATACCAGTTGGCCTTCTCGATCTGGTAGTCGTTGTTGTTCAAACCAACAATGTTACAGTTGGTGAATCTGCAAATCTCACGAGCTGGACCACCAACACCACAGCCGACATCCAAAACGTTCCAGCCGCTCTGAATGCCAATCTTAGAGGCAAGATAGTGCTCGTGACGAGCAGTAGCCTGTCTGAATGGTTCACCCTTGTAGTATCTGGAGAAGTGGAAAGAGGTACCCCAACCGTACTCGTAGAAGTCAGTGACGACATTGTAGTAGGAGTGAGTGCTCTGGTTGTAGTCCTCAAGACGTCTCTGCTCGGCGTCCTTGTCGGTCTTACCATCCCAGTGCTTGAGATAGTCGTCGACGGCGGTCTGACCAGCCGCCTTGTTCTTGTTGAGAATGGCACCGAGACCAGACTTGCTGGCGGCATTGTCACCGTGGAGAGCCTTGGAGAACTCAGCCTGTGTCTTCTTGAGATCCTGAGACATCTTTGAGTGTTGAAACTTGTGGATTCCTGGGGGTGTGTGGTTTGGGTGAAAGGGAAGTTTTTGCTGTTGATGGTTTTGGGCGCGTTATTTAAACGACACGCGAACCGCGTCCACGGGGAACGAGCTAAACGAGCACCGCAAGAGAATCAAATTACGAACATACAAATGGGACGGCGACGGAATCTGCCTGTTAACTTCCCTCTTTCAATCGCTTACAACACGCACTGTATGGCTTCATAAACTAAAAAAGGAGGGAAGTCTATACCTCCAGAATCGCCCGCGTGAACGTAGCATTCCGTTTGGACAATGGGTCATGTGACCCGGATCGACAAAAACAAACACACGTCGTTCATTGTGAACTATAAACCTCAATTGATCTTGAGCAAGCACAGGCGAATTGTATTCACACATTAAGCCCTTACTGTACAGCCAAACGCCCACAAGACGTTAAGATCTTAACCGAAGTGATCCCACAACTTCAAACGGCGGTTACGCGGGGGTTCCGAGATACCGAGCTTCGCCGAGCTACCGAGACACCAATGAAGCTACACCATTGCTATACTGTAAACCGTATTCATTATCCGTAATAACCTCCCAAAGCACGAGCAGATTGTGAGGCCCTTTCTTAGGGCTTTCTGTCAAACTGTTTACTCCATAGACACATCTCCATCACTGTCAACCGAGTTCTCGTGTGTACTGGTGACTGCTTCATCTTGATCAGCATCTCTCTTGGCCCATCTTCATTAGAGCCGATCTCTTCAACATCGGAATTGTCCTCATCACTACTCTCGTCCGATTTCTGAGTCAGAACACGTTTCTTCTTGTTCTGATCTTCTTCAAACTCCTCATCCCTCTCTTCTTCAGAATCGTCTTCATCTGATTGTTCCATGATCACAGAGATCTCCTTATCAAGTGCATCCTGAGGTTGACGTTCCTCAGCAGCATCATAGATCTCAATAATCTTGTTTCTGAACTTCTGGAATGCATTCTTTGGTGGGTTATCAAGCTCATCAATATCCTCTTCAACCTCATCGATAATACGAGCAAGTCTCTTCAATGTGGTAAAGTCAACCTCCTCAGTGATACTGAACTTTGGAAGAGTCATCACAACCAGTCTTCTGAACTTGGTCGATGTGATACTGTTGAACGTCTTTAACAAATCAGTGGCGAATCTCAAGTGTGTTTCTGATTCAGCAATTTCCTGTTTGCTCGCATTGACAACATTAGCAGGATCAGTCCAATGAAGAAGCTGTTGTAGGATTGTCTGTGGCGGTACCAACTTATCCTCCACGCCATCATCATCCTGTTGTGCCTCTTCACGCAGCTTGTAGATTCTCATCAAGGCATCGGCGGCAACTCTGGATAATCTTTCCTGGTGTTGCTGATGGGAGAAACAATAGACTGGTAAGCAGAATGTGTATGCCTGTAAAAGACTCTGGTTGTTGGCATTGGTTGGATTGTAGTAAGACAAGATCATGGCTTCAAATAGTTCGTCATCCGTCAACACATCCGCAAGGAAGAGTTTACAAAGACCCTCAGCACACAATGCCCTTAACTCTGACATTGGTTCGTCTTCATCACGTGAAAGTGCTCTGTACAACAACTTGTGGAAAGATAAGGAATCAACACCGTCTTCAACATCCAGCACCTTGTTGCCATGAACTGACATAATATCAAACATAGCTTTCAATGTGACAATTCTCAATGACTCGTTTCCTCTAGAAAGACAGACACCGAGCAAATAGAACTCCTGACGGGCAAGTTGAAGATCCAGTAAGCAACACAATCCAAGCGCCTCAACAGCACGTTCTCTCATGACTGGGTGGATTCCGGAAGCCTTAACTGTTGGATGGATAAGCGTGTTCAACAATGAGTCGATAGCAAGGTTATCCTTAAGTGACTCGTTAGTCAAACGGAGCATAGCCACACAGAGTGATACACACTCAATTCCAATGTCATCTTTCTCCTTACCAACCAATGTCTCGGCAGAATCACGGATATCAGTAATGATTTCTGCAACCATTGAACAGAAATCTCTTTCGTTAATGGACAACTTGCGTAAAACTTGCAATGAGACTGAGGTAACACTGTCAGGTAGATGGTCGTTTGTCAATGAGGATCTCACAATTTGTAGCATGGCTCTTCTTCCAACTTCATCACTGAAATCATAGTTCACAGCAATCTTTAACAATTGCTCAATGACAAAGTTAATGTCATCTGTATCATCTGGGTTCTCCAAATTCTTTCTGTGCTCAAGGTACTTTGATAAGATGTTGGCCAATTCAGCAGACTCAGGGAAGTTCTCATCGATGAGGTCATTTAAAGTCTTTTCAACACAGTGATCATAAAATGATCTTGCCAAAAATGCAATCTCAGGAGATAACTTCTCCCAGACTTCTGGAGGGAATGAAATCTTCGAAGTGACATCCCTTCTGTAATCAAAGAACTTCTTCATTGCAAGTTCAGCCACTTCAGATTTGGTGATGTGCATTCTTTCAAGGAATTCAAGTAAGTCACCATCAACAGTCTTTAGCCAGTCTTGGGAAAACATCTTGACACAAGCCTTTTGTACTGAAGCATCACGATCTTTCAATCCCCATGAGAGTAACTTCTCTCTCGTCTTGGAGTCAATGGTTCTGAAATCACCCAACTCTTGAATCGTACGGGAGTAAACCAATCTTCTGTTGACGTAATTTGTATCCTTGGCTCTTTCAAGAAGATAATGTCTGGTCGCTGGCGTCTTCAACAGGTTTAACAATGCGGCTCTTCTAACTTCAGCACTTGGATCGTTCTGGATAGCAATCATTAACTTCTCTGTAGCCTCATCAACTTCACCTGGATCCAGTTCCGCATCTTGAAGTCTGGCAATACAACGTAGAGCTTTGATACGAACAGATGGTTCCTTATCATGAAGTCTCTTGTCCAACTGGTAGATAAGTCGGTCATATAGGTCATCCTCAATCTCTCCAAGTCCTCCCATTGTGAGATCCAAGAACTGTACAACACGATAACGGACTGTTTTATCTTTAGCTTCAATACCTCTAAGTAAATGATTCATGAAGAATGTGACAAATCTTGTGAATACATTTCCCTCTTCATCTTCCTCTTCGTCTTCATCCTGTTGGTAGTCGTCCTGGAGACTCATCACGAAGGAAGAGACGAGTTTGGCGATCCTGTCACCAGAAGCCTCTGTACGCTTCACCACAAGGACTTTGTTGATTAACTGTGAGAAGTAATAGTTGAATGAATCTTCAAGATCAAGTTCCTCGGCGCGTTTCTGGATCGCTTTTAAGATGTGAACTTGCTTTCGATGCCCCGCCGTAGACTGCTGAGAATCTTGAAAGACCTTAGAAATGGCCTTCTGGATGTGTTCAGGTTCCTTGAGCCCCTGACTCATCCGAGTAGCCTGTTTGGCAATGGCAGACATTCTTATGAACTCGTTAACGGCCTTCTAGATCGTGTAGTAGTTCTAGGAAAGTTGCCGCCGAGGTAAGGTAAACAAGACGCGAAAAGTAAACAAACTCCCGCAGCGGCCGGGTAATCTGCCAAAAATGTGCGTGTAAATGGTTATGTAGCGATGGCGCTTCCCAAATTTTTTTTCAAGCATAAGCGATGAGCTTCTTATAAAAGTAGAGAACCTTCTTTGTTTTAACAATCATTGATCAACAGTCCCGGCGATAGTGCCTCTTTTGCTTTCCAAGAATATACTCTCAACTAATCTGCATACACAACAGACTGTTGCTCCCAAAAATTGCATATAAAAAAACTACAAAAGAGATGCCAAACACAAGCGTGCACCGTTGCAGGTTTGTGGATTACACTCCCCACAACATCACTTCATTAGCATTTTCACATCCATCTACACGAAAGTTCTCACCAGCTGATCTTAGGCTTGCAGTTGGTCGTAACAATGGAGATGTTGAGCTTTGGAACCCAAAGGGCAAATGGCTTCATGAGACGACCTTACAAGGTTCTAAGGACCGCAGTGTGGAAGCTCTTGCTTGGTGTGTCATTGAAGGAGAAGAGCCACGTCTGTTTAGTATTGGAGGTACAGCATCTGTTACTGAATGGTGTCTACGTACTGGCCGTGTTTTGAAGGAGACAGATTGTAACGCTGCTGTTGCCTGGTCTATCAGCACAAGTCCAGATCAAAGCAAGCTTGCAATCGGTTGTGATGACGGTACCGTCGTTATTCTCGATATTTCTGGAGGTGTTGGCTCGGTTGAGCACAAGTTATTCCTTCAAAGACAAGATGCCCGTGTGTTGTCCCTCTGCTGGGCCGGTGATGACAAAGTTGTCGGTGGTTGTGCCGATGGTCGTGTGAGAATCTGGGATGCTAATGACAAGCGCTTGCTTTCCACAATGCGTGTTGACAAGAGTAAGACCGAAAGTACACTTGTTTGGAGTGTGATCTACCTTCCAGAGCGTGAACAAGTTGTTTCTGGTGATTCCACAGGAGCTGTCAAATTCTGGGATTTGCAGCACGCTACTCTTTTGCAGAGCTTTAAAGTCCATGAGGCAGATGTTCTTACACTGACAACAGATTTGACCAACGAAAACGTGTTCACTGCTGGTGTTGACCGCAAGATCTTCAGATTCCAACAAATTGAACGTCAGGGCCAAAAGAAGTGGCTCAACGTTTCCAACAGACTCTTCCACTCTAACGATGTTCGTGCCATGGTTGCATATGAATCCAAGAACTTTAACTTCCTTGTGTCAGGTGGTGTTGAGAGAAGTATTGTTGTGAGTGGTATCAAGAGTTTCACAGACGGCCAGTACCGCAAGCTTAGTATTATTCCTCAGAAGCAGCACGTTTCTTTGAACAAGCGCGAGAAGCTCATTGCTATGTGGCAGGATCAGACTGTGAAAATTTGGAGATTGGTTATGAGATCCAAGGACCTTGAAGATGAAGAAGACGCTGAGTTGCTCCATGAGTCTTATGAGCTTGTTTCCAAGCTTACTTTGGCCGATGAAGATAACATTACCACATGTGCTCTCTCAGAAGATGGTACGCTTCTTGCTGTTGGACGTCTCGGCACCACCAAGTTGTTCCGTCTGAAGCCGAAATCTAAGGGTTCTTCTAAACTCTCGGTCTCAAGAATTCCATACCCAACTTTGAACGCTCTTGGTTCCCGTCATTTGGCATTCTATGGAAACACGCACATTATTGTTTCAACTCCAGAGAATGAGATCTACAAGCTTTCCCTTGAGGACATGGAAGAGGATGCTGTTGACTACACCCTCTCTGAGCTTCCACGCACAAAATCTAAACTTCCACACCTTGAGAACATTTCCCAAATTGCATTGCATCACTCCACTTTGATCGTCTCCCGTGGTTCTGCCATTGATGTCATCGATCTTGAGTCTACTACTGAGGCCACTCCATTCATCAGACTCTCAAGTGTCATTTCCCTCCTGACTGTTTCATCATTACGTGAGTCCTTGATTGCCATCACTACAGAGTCTAAGATCTACGAATTCTCACTGTCAAGTGCACACCTCACACCATGGTCCAAGTCTAACTCTGAGTTCTTGCCACAACAGTACCTCTCCCTTACGGACCCAGCCATTGGGTGTTTCTTTGACTCAAGACTCTGGGTGTATGGTGACTCTTGGCTGGCAAGCTTTGACTTGGAGCGTAACATCCCAGTTCAGAAGACAAAGACAACACAGAGCAAGAAGCGTTCTCATAACGGTGCTTTACTCATTGGTCACAACACTGATGTTTCTGTTGAGGATGAAGATGAAGCCATGAGTGATGGTGAGGACCAGCTTATCGCTTTGGAGATGCCAGACCAAGAGAGAGAAAAGCACTCCAAATCCGACAGCAGCGCATATGCATTGACACAGAAGTATCAGGGTATCTTGTTTGCTGAGATGTTGGAGGAGAAGCAGATGCTTATTGTTGAGAGACCACGCTCGGCTTTGAAACAGCCTCCAGCATTCAAGTTGCAACAGTACAGGGTCTAACTATGTTAAACCCCTATCTGCAAAATGTTTAACTCGCACATCAAAATACATACATGATGATAATTAGATGTTTGGTTGTAGTTACAGTGGCGATGATCTTTTGTGGGTGTGGTGGGGTGGCTCCCTATCACATGAAGAGCAGCCCATTCCACGGCGGGCTTCCTCTGTAGTGTTAGACAGGTCCCTTAGATAATGATCATATCAAGCAACGATATAGTGAACGATAATGAACTACTTGGCAAGATAACAATCTTTTTATACCGTCATAGTTAACCGGCTCGGTTCCACAAAGCAGTTCGGCTATCCAAGGGGGGATTCCGGATCGGCAATTTCGAATTGGGTGAGGTCCAGCTAGCGTATCTCGAGACTAGCTTACCAGCCCGTAGTGCCGGATCAAGATCAATGTATTTACTTTGAACGTTTTATGCATAGAAAGAGCAGATAATTGGTGAAAAGGGAACAATCTCCGAAAGAGTAGTGTTAGCCGTAGTTGATAACACCGGCTTGCTGTAATCTTTACTATGGGGGCCACCCACGCGACAATCGCACTGCTCCACAAAGCGCATGGTGGGCTTCGCAGCAAGACAATGGTAAAGAAGCCGAGACTTTGGCAAACTCATCCAGGCCTAGTTTTCCGAGCCCTCTAATAGCCCGTTAATAACCGAATTTTTACTCTCCTACAAACTTGTGCGCCTGACTTTGAACCTCACGTCATTCTAGGGAGCAGCCGGTGGTCATGGACCTAAATCCCATGGGTTTGTTGGGGAGGCCCTGCATTGCTTTTTTTAGATCCTATAAGGATGATGGTGGCTATCAGGACACAACTACAACTTGAATAACGTCTATAATCATCTCGAATTGAAATTTGTGATACTATGCAATAGTTCTGTAATGCTTCTAAAGCTGGGCCTTGTAGACTTCATCAGCGACCTCAACACCTCTAGCCCAGTAAGTGTCCTCAACGTACTTAATCTCACCCTCAGCAGTCAACAAGTTCAGCTTTGTGTGGTCATTTGATTCCCATCCGTGGATCTCATCTTTGAAAGAAAGGAACTCAATGAATGGAGAAATCCACTCAGTAGCGACCTTGCGCTCATCTTCAGTGTATGGCTTCATAAAGTAGAACCACAAGGTGAAATCAAGACCATGGATAACCTTCAACTCCTTTGGAATAGCTTTGTCGTTGAAAGCAGCTCTGTAACTGATTCTGTAACGGTAGATCTTCTCCTGTGGGAAACCGAACTTAACCATCTGGTTGATGAATCCTCTCTCGGAGGCGTACACCTGACCATCGGCAGTGATATCACCAAACACGAGTCTCAACTTCTCAGAGAACTCTGGGTCCTCTTCAGTGAACTTGTGCAAGTCTGGGTAGACCTTGAGCAATGGCTCAATAACCTTGGCTGGGTAGTAGTTCTCGACCTGCAAGTTGAGGTCAGCTTTGGTTGTTGGGGTGTTAAGCATGGAGTACTTCCATGGCTCGTTATCAGCTTCACCAATGAGAAGTCTAACACCCTTGGAGATCATCTTCCTTGTGAACTCACCAGAGTGGAGATCGGAAATAAGACCAGATGGAACAAACTTGTCATCTGTAACAGCTCTGAATGTGTGCATTGACAACGTTGGGATGAAGTCCTCGATGAAGAAGGCATCCTGCTCTCTGAGCTTAGCAAGCTTCTCAGCACTAGACAAACCAAAAAGACCAAGTTTTTCGCAAACCTCATCGAACTGAGATTGGGTCTCCTCGATGGTCTTTGGTTGGCAGTAGACCAAGTTGGACTGGAAGACAGCCTGCTTGATCAATTGCTTCTCCTCAGGGTGGTAAAGCTCGTAAGCCAACTGGAAGAAAAGAGAGTAACCACCAGCAGACAAACCTCCAGCAGTGATAGCATCTGGGTTACCACCGAAGTACTTGATGTACTTGGCTGTCCACTCAAGGGCCATTCTCTGATCCCAGAAACCAAAGTTGGAACTGTACTCATCCTCCTCCAAGAGCTCCTTACTTGACATGAAACCAAACATGTTAAGTCTGTAACCTGGGCAAACGAGCACAAACTTATCAGCAAACTTAGCATTGAAGTCTGTGGCATCCATGAAGAGGTTGTTTGGGGAGTTGTACTGCAACCAACCACCGTGCAAGTAGAAATACACTGGCCATCCCTCCTTTGGTGGCTCACCCGTTGGGGTAAAGATGTTCACGTACTGAATCTCTTCCTTAGATGGACCCTTCAAGTAGTTGAATACTGGGTTTGGAACAGCTGGCTGTGGACACTTGAGACCGACCTTACCGTAGTCACCGGTGTAGTCGTAGTCATCTGGAATAGGCAATGCTCTCTTAAATCTGTCCTTGGCAGAGACTGGGAGCGCATATGGGACCTTAGCGTATCTCACTGTTGTCTCGGTATTGGTAAGAGTAGATGTGAATGTGTATCCTGTCAAAGTACCCTGTCCCGGGATCTCGAGCTTGACTGGCTTGTTTGATTCGTCGGCGTCAACGAGGTAACTCATTTGTGTATGTGATGATTATGGTGCGATCAACCAGATCTAGTCCATTGTATAACACAGTGGCTGTGATAAACACTATATACCACCTTGATCAAACACCTTCACCTCATTGTGGACCAAAAGCGACTCAACGCCGTGTTTCCGCTGCGGCTATGGTAGGCCGGTTCGCACGTTATCGCCTGGTTCGGCCACTTCCATAGCATACTCCGACGCGCGCACCCCGAGACTGTCGCAGCGGCGGATCTCTAGTTCCCAAGGAGGTTTCTTGGTCCTGAGGACTTGGGGAGGTGGGAGGTCTCGTGAGGGACTAGCTATTGAGCCAAGGAAGTGGGCCAAGAATGTTGCTTCTCGGCACTCTCTTTGTTCCAGCTTTTGTGTTACGTCTTGGTGTGCAGCGAGGTCTCTGGACCCACTGTCTTCATCCCTTCACTGACAGGTTTCCCCCGGTTCCAGTCTCCAAGTCTCTACGTCTCTACCCGAGAACTGTGTATCAGCGCGAGGAGCGTTCGCATTGGCTACAGTTCTTTGTTGTGTCATCCAGCGCGCGGAGAGGGGCGCATCCCGGAACGGCCTTCCAACTCCTCGATGACATGTCCCTCAAATAGCCGTCGTTAAAGCTGAAAGTCTCTGCAGATACGCATCCGACGTGATAAGGTCCGCTATCTCGGGGCTTCCAGACCTGTTTCTTCTATCTCTGCACATAGGCACCGCCTGCAGCTATTCTCCGCCGACTACAAAAGGGCACCGGATTCCTCAAGATCGACGATGAGCTTTCTGTTGGGCCTCCTCCTCTCCACGCTCATAGCTAACCAGATAACACTATGGCTCCACACACCAACACCAGCGATGGTTCTTCTGGAAAGGACGTCGATGAGAAGATTGACCAGAACTTCAACGTCGCTGAGGTCGGTGACCTCGAGATGCAACCAGTGCTCTCCACCATCATCTCTCCAAACGGTAAGACCATTGAGGTGATCACCTCCCAGAGACAGAACGTCGATGAGGCTCTTGCCATTGCTGAAGAGCTTGAAAACGTTGAGATCCACCCAGAAGATGATGCTAGGCTTCGTCGTAAACTTGATTGGACACTTTTGCCAATTTTCGGTTTCCTTTACATGGTCCAGTTCATGGACAAGACTTGTGTTTCATACGCTGCTATTATGGGTCTTCAGACTGATTACAACATGGAGGGCCAGATGTACTCCTGGACTTCCTCTTGTTTCTACTTGGGTTACTTAGTCGCATCTCCATTCGCCGCTGTCATCTTGCAGAAGTTGCCAGCTGTAAGAGTTTCTGCTGTTTGTATCCTTATCTGGGCTCTTGTCCAGTGTCTCATGCCTCTTCCAAAAGTCTACCCTACTTTCATTCTTTTGAGAACCATGCTTGGTATGCTTGAAGCCTTTGTTTCTCCAATTTTTGTCATTATTTTGAACCAGTACTACAAGAAGTCTGAGCACTTTGGTAGAATGTCTTACTTCTACGGTTTCAACGGTCTTGGTTCCATCTTCCTTGCCGGTGTTGCAGCTGGTTTGTACCAACACAAGGACTCTTACTCCATCACCGCTTACCACATCTTGTTCGTCATTATCGGTTTGATGACTGCTCTTGTTGGTTTTATTATTCTTTTCTTAATTCCAAACACTCCAGCTCAATCTAAGTGGTTATCCCAGGAGGAGAAGGCCATGATTGTTGCCAGAATTAGAGGTAACCAGCAGGGTTTCGGTTCCAAGAAGTACAAATGGGAGCAGGTTGTCGAGTGTATTACCGATATCCGTACCTGGATCTACTTCGTCATTGCCATCTGTGTTGCTATTCCAAACGGTGGTGTTTCTTCTTTCACTTCTATTATCATTAAGAGTTTCGGTTATGACACCGTTCAGTCCCTTTGGATGAAGGCTCCAACTGGTGCCTTTGAGTTGGTCTTTTTGTGTACCCTTCCATGGGTCTCCATGGTTATCAAGTCTAGATTGCTCATGGCCAACATCTACTTGTGCATTGTCCTCATGGCTGTTTGTTTGCTTGCCTTCGGTAACAATAACGCCGCTCTTGCCGGTATCTGGATCTTCGGTATTTCCCCAGTTGGTATTGCTACCGTTTCCTCTTGTGTTACTTCCAACACTGCCGGTCACACCAAGAAGCTTACCGCTAACGCTTTGTCCTTGATGGCCTACTCTGCAGGTAACATGATTGGTCCACAGACTTTCCAGTCCAAGGATGCTCCAGATTATGCGCCAGCCAAGGCTACCTGTGTTGGTTGTTACTGTGCTGTTGTCATCCTTGTTGTTCTTCTTGCATTCCTCAACTGGAGAGAGAACAGAAGAAGAGACAAGATGAGAGAGGAGCTCGGTGACAAGTACAACATCGTCAAGAACCAGGAGTTCGCCGACTTGACCGATTTCCAGAACCCAGAGTTCAGATACGCCTACTGATTTTTACGTTTGTTTAATGCTGCTTTCGTCTATATATAATATGCTTAGTTAATAGATATGGGACTGGGATCCTGTTTTATGATACAACCAAACAAAGTGTAGAGGCACGTGACTTGTCTCAATATACTGCGTAACCGTTGAGAGAAAATTGGTAGGGGCAACATCCTAGGAACAGTACTTACAGTTTCCACAAAAGCCTTTGAGACACTGATTGGTTGAAGGAGTAAACTTGTTTAAAGGTAAATTGGAGTATTTGTTTATACGCTTAACTGTCTGTATTCCAGTTTAAATCGTTATATGCAGGTGTAGCGAGGAACTTATGCGCAAATCTGTGTAGAAGCCTTGGCTCCCACATCAAGACAATGAGTCCAGGGAGTCCCAGGTCACCAACAACAAGACTACAAGACTCAAAATGGTGTAGATGTTTCTTGACTTGACACATAGAGATGTCCTTGCCAAGAGCAGGTCTCTTCCGCTGCTGTCTGAGGGCCAAGTTGCGCTACGTCGGAGGTCAAGTTCTAGCCAAGACATCCCAAGCTTTTCTGATTAAGAACGATTCCATGGCGCCCTGGGCACCCGCAAGTGAGCGATAAGACTCCCTCTCACTAGGAAGTAGCTGATAGGTAATAATTGTTGGGCAAATGGGTGTGTTTTTGGTTACCCTTGGAATATACACGGTGATGGTTTGGAGAGTCATGAGGGTGATGTCGGTTCCCTGGACCCTGTTGAAACGCCAGCTCGCCCGTTTTAGTCTTATTTCTTTTTTTGCTCCAATTTACGTCGAAATCTGATTCATTTGGTGACACGATAAGCGCCGATTCTACCCGACAGAGTGGCCATATTTCCCATTCTGTTCCCTTTTCAGTCGCTCTTGGCAGTCTGGGGGCTCCCGGTGTATAAAAGCTGATGGCCGATCCCCTCTCTCATGCATAAACTTCCCTCCCAATTCTCAACATCGTTCAGAAACCTCCAACATGCCGAGCGACCGTACAAGCACTGATGACTCAGTGAAATCTGCAAAGGATCTCAACGAGAAGATTGATAACAAGGTCTCTGTCGGTGAAGTTGCTGACCTTGAGGCCCAACCTCAGATCACCACAATCATCTCACCAAGCGGAAAACCAATTGAGGTCATCACCAGTTCTCAAGGTGAGCCTATTGACGACGCTTTGGCTCTTGCCGAGCAGGTTGAAGGTATTGAAGTTGATGTTGCGCTTGATGCTAAGCTTCGTCGTAAGTTGGATTGGCTCATGTTGCCAGTCTTTGGTTTCTTGTACATGGTCCAGTTCATGGACAAGACATGTGTTTCCTATGCTGCAATTATGGGCATTCAGTCTGACTACAACATGAAAGGTCAGATGTATTCGTGGACTACTTCCTGTTTCTACTTGGGTTACTTAGTTGCTTCTCCATTTGCTGCTGTTACCTTGCAGAAGCTTCCAGCTGTTAAGGTCTCTTCTTACTGTATCATCATCTGGGGTATCATTCAGTGTTTGATGCCTGTTCCAAAGACTTACGCTGGTTTCATCACTTTGAGAACTCTTCTTGGTATGCTTGAAGCTTTCGTTTCTCCTATCTTTGTCATTATCATGAACCAGTACTACAAGAAGTCCGAGCATTTCGGTAGAATGTGTTACTTCTATGGTTTCAACGGTCTTGGTACCATTTTTCTCGCTTGTGTTGCCGGTGGTTTGTACACTAACCAGGACACTTACACCACCAAGGCTTACTACATCCTCTTCATCATCATTGGTCTTATGACTATTCTTGTTGGTGTCATCATCTTGTTCCACATCCCAGGCACACCAGCTGGTGCAAGATGGTTGTCTCAGGAGGAGAAGGCTATGATTGTTGCCAGAATCAGAGGCAACCAGCAAGGTTTCGGTTCTAAGAAGTACAAGAAGGAACAGATAGTTGAGTGTGTTTCTGATGTTCGTACTTGGATCTACTTGCTCATTGGTCTCTGTGTTGCTATTCCAAACGGTGGTGTCTCTTCTTTCACTTCCATTCTTATCAACAACATGGGTTACTCCACAGTCAAAGCACTCTTGATGAAGGCACCAACTGGTGCCTTTGAATTGGCTTTCCTTTCCACTTTGCCATGGATCTCACTCTTGATCAAGTCCAGAATGCTCATCGCTGCTATGTACTGTTCTGTTGTCTTGATGGGTATCTGTCTCTTGGCCTTTGCTAACAACACCGCTGGTCTTGTTGGTATTTGGATTTTCGGTATTTCCCCAGTTGGTATTGCTACTGTCTCTTCCTGTGTTTCCTCCAACACTGCCGGTCACACCAAGAAGCTTACTGCTAACGCTTTGTCCTTGATGGCTTACTCCGCAGGTAACATGATTGGTCCACAGACCTTCCGTTCCTCCGATGCGCCAAACTATCCAAAGGCCAAGGCCACCTGTGTTGGTTGTTACTGTGCTGTCCTCATCCTCATGGCATTGCTCACATACTTGAACATCAGGGAGAACAAGAGAAGAGACAGACTTAGAGATGAACTCGGTGACAAGTACGTCGTGGCTAAGAACCAAGAGTTTGCCGACTTGACTGACTTCCAGAACCCAGAGTTCAGATACTCCTATTGAAGTCGCTTCTCATTTTACTTTTAATTGTGTCTAAGGACAGTGTGTATAGATTTTAGTGATTGATGCAGGCATCCATTCTTTGTTGGTGCTGTAGATAAGAGAAAGGGACCGGTACGCGCACACAGACTTGACAGGTTGGAGTACAGCGCACAAGGCCTCTCTCTTGATCAAATTAAGAAGTTATTAGACACTATGAGGTGTCATTTACGGAGATACGCGTCGAACATTGTGTCCAAACAATCTGTAGAGTCCGGGGGCCAAGAGTGCCCAGAGCCATCTGATTGCTGATTATCGGCTTGGCTCTATCTCAGGGTCCAGATGTCTGATTTCCCAGATTTCTAGGTCATTGTCAGTGGGAACAGCCCCTGGACACTTTGATTAACTAGATATTATAAATCTATTAGAATAGAACAGAAGAAGGGGTTACATGCGGAGGTCTCGCAGTTTCCACAGAGGATTGTCGGTTGTCGGTGAACTTTCCGGATTCGGTACCTCGCGGGCCTCGAGAACCAACAGCGGAACTCTAATAGGCGGTTATAGCAATCATCTCTTTCAATAGAGTAGATTAAACTGATTCTTCAGGTATGATATTACTATGATTTGCTGTAAGGCAGAATGCAGGGACCTTTCTAGTCTCTAGGACGTGCTCTCGGAGTCTCGAGTCTCCCCGGTGGGATAATCTACTTCTATGACGCTTCGTATCAGCACCTGCATGTCTCGTATCACCAAAAGCAATCCCGCAATCAGCCGCTAAATTTCCGCTATCTCTTACTATCTGAGGGATTGGGGCAAAATCTTAAGTTTGCCTATCAGTATCGCAGATCCCTGAAGTATAAAAGTCGAGGAGTTCTGCCCTTCCCTCTTCTCCATGTCTCTAAGACGGTAGGTACAGTCTACAGAAATGGGTGCACAGCACAGCAGTGATGAGTCCATTAAGGACATTGATGAGAAGATTGATAACAATGTCAAAGTCGACGAGGTGAGTGATTTGGAGGCACAGCCACAGATCACCACTATCATCTCACCTAGTGGTAAGCCAATTGAAGTCAGCATCACACGCGGAGCAAACATCGATGAGGCTATGGAATTGGCTGAGGAGGTTGAAGGTATTGAAATTGATCCAGCCTTAGACACTAAACTCCGTCGTAAGTTGGATTGGGTGATGTTGCCAATCTTTGGATTCCTCTACATGGTTCAGTTCATGGATAAGACTTGTGTCAACTACGCCTCCATTATGGGTATTCAAACCGATTATAACATGGAAGGACAGATGTATTCATGGACAACTTCTTGTTTCTACTTGGGTTACTGTGTTGCTTGTCCCTTTGCAGCTTTCACTCTCCAGAAACTTCCTGCAGTTAGGGTTTCGTCTTACTGTATCTTGCTCTGGGGTATGATCCAGTGCCTCATGCCAGTTCCAAAGACTTACGCAGGCTTTATCACTCTTAGAACAATGCTTGGAATGCTTGAGGCTTTTGTTTCTCCTATCTTTGTTATTATCTTAAACCAGTACTACAAGAAGTCTGAGCACTTTGGTAGAATGGCTTACTTCTACGGATTCAACGGTCTTGGTACTCTCTTCCTCTCCCTCGTTGCCGCAGGTTTGTACATGCACCAGGACTCATACACCACCAAGGCATACTACATCATGTTCATCATTATTGGTGTCATGACAATGCTTGTTGGTCTCGTTATCTTGTTCCACATCCCAGCTACTCCATCCAAGTCCAAATGGCTCTCCCAGGAGGAAAAGGCCATGATTGTTGCCAGAATCAGAGGTAACCAACAGGGTTTCGGTAACAGACAGTTCAAGAGAGAACAAGCCATTGAATGTGTCAGTGATGTTCGTACTTGGATCTATTTACTCATCGGTATGTGTGTTGCTATTCCAAATGGTGGTGTTTCTTCATTCACTTCCATCATCATTAAGAACATGGGATACTCCACCGTTAAGTCTCTCTTGATGAAGGCTCCTTCTGGTGCTTTTGAGTTGGCTTTCCTTTCCACTTTGCCATGGGTCTCACTCTTGATCAAATCCAGAATGCTCATTGCCGCAATTTACTCTTCTATTGTGCTCATGGGTATCTGTCTCCTGGCCTTTGGTCCTAACGGTGCTGCGCTCGTTGGTATTTGGATCTTTGGTATGTCTCCAGTCGGTATCGCCACAGTTTCCTCTTGTGTCACTTCCAACACTGCAGGACACACCAAGAAGCTCACTGCTAATGCTCTTTCACTTATGTTCTACTCTGCCGGTAACATGATTGGTCCACAGACTTTCAGATCTAAGGACGCTCCAGATTACGCACCAGCAAAGGCCACTTGTGTTGGTTGTTACTGTGCCGTGTTGGTCTTGTTAGCGCTGCTGACATTCCTCAACTGGAGAGAGAACAGAAGAAGAGACAAGATGAGAGAGGAACTCGGAGATAAGTACGTCGTTGTTAAGAACCAGGAGTTTGCTGACTTGACTGATTTCCAGAACCCGGAGTTCAGATACTCGTACTGAGTGATTCTTTGTTTACTCTAAAGATCTTAGATGCAGGCATCTATTTATTAGTATCACTCTGTAGATAATTGAGAACATACAGAGATAAACTACTTAAATCTCTATATGGTATCGTTATAAATCAGTTATCGGAAGGGAAAGAGAAAAACCGGTTCGCGCAACATGGGCAAATTTTCTACAGAGATGAGCTCTTCTCCAAACTTCTTCTCTCTTTTTTATCTCTTCACAACACACACAAACCTCCACCACATACAAACAAAATGGCTCCACTTGATAATCCAGATGACCTTGATGACGGTCTCGAGTACGTCGTTGACTCCGAAGAAGAAGTCCCAGCCGTTGAGATCCATGAGGATGAATCCGAAGATGAGGAAGTCAAGCCAAAGGCCTCTGCCTCTGAGACATCGGGTAAGAAGAGAAGAAAAACAGACGATAAGCTTAAGGAGAAGAAGAGAATGAAAATGGAACAGGATATTAGTAAGAAAAAGAACATTGCGTCATCTGATTCTCAAACACTCGCAGAGGTGTTTACACAACTACTCGTGAAGTACAACTCCGAGGCTACACAATTGGATTACTTCAAGAAGAGTGATTTTGTCGATGCTTCCAAGTATAAAGAAGACCGTACACTTGATAACTTTAAAGATTTCTCGGATAAGTACAACAAGGGACTCACACTCGTCGTTGCTATCAGTCGAGTCAGAATTGGAGACTTGTTCAAGGCTCTTGGTCCAAAGTCCAACTCTATGAAAGTGGGGAAAGGTTATGAATTCAAGATGAGAGATGATACGAGGTTTGTCATTGGTACTCCTGAGAGACTTTTACGTCTGGACTTTGGCAAGTATGAAGTCAAGTCTATCATCTTGGATGCTACTTATCAGGACATGAAGACGCATAGTGTTGTTGATGAGCCAAAATTGACAGAGTTGTTGAAGAAGTATCAAGGTACAAAGACGATATTGTACTAAATCTTAATGCATAAACGTTTGGTACTGCCACTGTAGGTGTCTGAAAGACAGAACATGGGCACCAATGGTTTACTACAGTCGCTGGTATAACAGAAGGAATAAAAATATGGTCATTAGCTGAAGTCATCAGGGATATGTACAAGCTTTTGTGGGTTGTTTTAAATGAGTCGTCAACAAAAGATTGGCGGGTGGAAGAGAGGTGAAGTGTATGATGCGTTGTTGGTGATCTTAGTCGTGTGGTTTTCCACTGATACGTGGGAAGAGTCTCTCTGCGTGGTAATTAATCGATGATCTTGAGGAAACACGCTTTGATTTGGTCTCCATGCACACTTTGAGGTCTTTTTCAAGTGCAGTACAGAGCTTTGAACCCTCACCGTTAGAAGACCAACAGTTTAAGAGAGAAGACATAAGCACAATACAGGGCGAAACTCCCTGCTCCAGGACCGGATTCTTCGCACGAAGACGCTCCAATTTCGGAAGACGAACAGCTCTGTTGGAAGACATTATTGTAGGCACAAATTGATAGAGAAACAGACCGTTTGTGAGCCAAATCTAAGCAGAATTCGGGGTATTAACCACTGTGTCTACCGCTTAACGTTGGAAAAAAAAACTGACAAGCCGGGCCGGGTAAGTGTGGTGTGCGGGTGTTGGAACTTTTTAGATTTGACCAAAAACGCGTCAAACTTGGCCCTAAATTGAACCTGAAAAGTGGCATTAAGACATACAAAACCGTGTTAAGATGGCAGAGAATAAGAGACCTTTGGATGCTGCTGACTCGGAAAGTGTTACGGAAACAAAGTCCCGCAAAATCCAGGAAGTGACGACTTCTGACGGGTCAGAACCAGTGAGAAGATGGAAGAAAGTGGATGGTAAATGGCAAGTCCCTGATATCTCCAAGTTTGAGAGTGCTGAGGCTAAGCGTGTGCTGAAAAAAGATGGAGTGAAAGTCTTCCTTGAAAGATATCTTCCAGAGGATCCAACAGGCGCTGATATCATCTTTGTTACCCTACTCTTAGGGTACTATCCAACCTCTGTGGAAGACGATATTGATGATGAGAAGAACCTCATGAGAGCCATCAAACTCCTTCAAAAGGCAATGACCAAGACTGTGCAAACACGTTCAAGGCTTCCTCACTTAAACACAGTTGAACTTGCGGTTGAAGCGATCCAAAAGGCCAATAACATTGTGGTTTTGACCGGTGCTGGTATCTCCACATCTCTTGGTATCCCTGACTTTAGATCTTCCAAGGGTATCTATTCACATGTTGAGGAACTTGGATTGGATGATCCACAACTTGTCTTTGACTTGGAGACATTCCGTTCTGATCCTTCTATCTTTTATCAAGTTGCACATATGGTGTTACCTCCAGAGGGCGTCTACACGCCCACGCATTGTTTCATCAAGGCTCTTCATGATAAGGGCAAACTCTTAAGAAACTACACACAGAACATTGATAATATTGAGGCTACTGTTGGGCTTCCATCTGAGAAATACATCCAATGTCATGGATCTTTCGCCACTGCAAGTTGTCGCACTTGTAAACTTCAAGTACATGGAACCAAGATCTTCCCAATGATTCGCAACAAGACATTAGCACTCTGTCCAAAGTGCAGTCACAAGCGTTTGGTCAAGGCTAAGGAATCCGATTACGTTGGAGACCTTGGTGTTATGAAGCCAGATATCACATTCTTCGGAGAGGATTTACCGCAAAAGTTTTATGAGCATTTGGACAAAGACATGGAAGTTTGTGACTTGGTCATTTGTATCGGAACTTCATTGAAAGTGTGGCCGGTTAATGATATCATTAATAGAGTTGACGAAGCTGCTCCACAGATACTGATCAATAAGGACGATATCCATCATGCAGAGTTTGATGTTACATTCCTCGGATACTGTGATGAAGTCGTTGCATACCTTGATGATAAGCTCAAACTTGGAATCAAACATGAAAAGATGGCTGAGCTTAAACAAAATGGGTTGAATTTGAAGACTGTGGATGCAGATGTTGGGTTATATGAAGTATGGAAACCAGAGAAGGGTTCGGAAAAGAAGGATTAGGATTCGTCTAGATTTTATACACATGTGGGCTTACATATATTCATGACGTTCTAGTGTAGAAGTTAAACAATGGACGTAAACGATTAAAACCAACTATAAAACAATCAAAAAAACCAAGCTGTCAATTAAACACATTCAACATCAACAATCAGAAACCTTCAAGAGCCTTGATGGCCTTGTTCAATCTCTTTACACTCTCCTCTCTTCTGTCACCGTCAACAATCATATCAGCAGTGAGTCTTGACAATGAATCCACCAATCTCTCCAATAGCTGCTTATCCTGTGGTTCCATGCCAATTCCCTGGAATTCCTGACCAATGATTGTTCCCTCTGTTGCCTGGAGTAGAGTAACAAGTGTATCATGATTGAAATGACCCTTCTTGAAACCAGTAGAGTGCTTTCTGGACTTACGCTTCTTCTTCTTCTCTTTCTTAACTTCGGCATCATCATCCTCTGTGACGAATCCATCATCAATGTTCTTACTTGATTGTGAAGGAGTGATAACTGAATGCTGTGGGACGGGTGGTGGTGGTAATGGACGTGGTTGTGATACATCTCTCTGTTTCTCCTCTCCTACTTGTTTCTCCTGGATCAACATTGTACTGTTAATCTCCTCGACAAGTCCATCGATTCCACTCATCTGCTCACTGGTTATCTGTTCAGACTTTGTACGTCTGCTCTCTTTCTCAAACTCCTGCACTGGGGACTTCATTCCAATAGCTGAAACTGGTCTCCGTGGAGATCTTGAAGGAATTGCAGGGTCAACAGCAGTGAGGAGCTGTCTCTCAACTGGTTGGAGTGTGTGTTCTTTCTTCGTGTTCAATGGACCAACATCAAAATCGAAAGAATCCATAGATCCCTTGTGTGTGTGTGGTTGTTCCTCTTTGAGTGTAGGATCACCTCCAATCTGCTGAGAATCCTTTCCAGAGTATGAAGAATCTGGATACTTATCAGATCCAGGGTTTGTATTGTTTGAATCGTTTGAAACTGAAGACATCTTCTTCTCATGTGATCTCTTTGATGGGTTGCGTGATATCTTGACGATTGATGGTCTTGCGACAACACTGGCTTGTTCCTCAGGAACAACAACCTGGTTCACTTCATGAATACTTCCAGCATATTCTGAAATCATTGATCTTCTGTTCAAGCTTGGTGAGTCTGTGCTTCCTTCAGGCATAATGATTGCATTGGTTGGTCTCTCAAAGGCAAAATCACCACTGCTTCCAGTGCTATCGTTGGACACTACCCCTGTGATCTGCTCTGGAGGGGTAACAGTGACTGCTGGACGTCTTATAGTGTCATCCCTTGTTGGTGTGAAGTCTTCTTTGAGGACAGAGCTGCGTGCACTTGTAGGATTAGATCTGTTTGCGATAAAGTCATCAGCATCTTCGTAATCGTCTTCGTTGGTAGTGGATGATACGGCGTAACTGTCTCTCTTGTATGAATCCAGCATGTTCTCCAATCTTGATCGATCCTGCTGTGCCCCTTGTTCAAGGTCACTGAAGGCGGACGAGTGTTTACTCTGCTTCAAGAGATCAGACGTTGTCGACGACGATGTGCTCCCGGAAGGCGAGTGTTCTCTCTTTGACATGAAGTTGTTTTCTATCTGTTCTGTGCAGTTGTTTGTGTGATCCTGATAGAGAATAAGAGAAGAGCAAAATGTCTGTTTTTGTCTATTTCACCATGGGCCCCCCGCCAAAAATTCTGGTGATGCGGCCAATATGTTTTCCCAATCGGGAAAAACGTAAACAGTGCGATTAAGCGTGCGCTACACAAAAGACTTTTTTTTGTCCGGATTTTAGTAAAAAGTGTATAACTTAGTTCAATTGTTTAATAGTTGGCATAAATATGTGTCTGTGCTTAAAAAAATCTCCGTTATTGGATCATATTCGCTCAACGAATACGTCGTTGTTGCAAAATTTGGATCAGAATACGTCATAACCAGCATAACGTCCCAATCAAGAAGTGTAGCGTCCCCTTTATATATATCACCGCTTCCATTTCCATAATAATATATCACCGTTAAAAAAAAGAGTCTCATCATTCATAATTTAGAAAGAACTCCAGCTCCAATCAGCAGGAACACTAGACATTTCCCTCTGTGCACCTTTCCCTTCCTGTTCAATCTGTTCCTTAACCAATGCCGTATTAGACTTTGGATTCTTCCTGTTGAGTTCCGATAGGTCAACTTTGAAACTTTGAACAAGATAAACTCCCCATTCCTTACCACATGGGAAACACACCTTACATACGATCCCATTAACGTCAAACTTGCAATCCTGGCTCAGTTTAGCCTTTGACAAGAGACATTGTCCACAAAATATCTCACCGCATTTACGACAATGATGTCTTCTGTTGATCAGCGAGAAAAGTCTTCCACAGTCCATACATGCTGAGCAACTTGAATTTGGTTTCCAGTGCTCTCTTGAAACAACGCCATTAGAGGCATCTGTGTTGAAATCCTCAAAAACAGGAGCAGGCTCCGCAGCAAGTTGTGTAGGACGCAACACACATGGTAAATAATTTGGTGTGCGTGGGTCATTAACGGGGCGTACCGGTTCCATTGCAAACCTCGGTATCTTCTTTGAGGTGAGCATAGTTATTGAGTCATCGGAATTCTTCTTGGAGGATAGTGGAGAAGTGTTGGCAGTGCCTGAGTCAAAGTTGGATATCACGTTCATGGAAGTGATATGGGAAAGGGTATAGTTGTTTGAAGTGTCCGGAGTTGGTGAGACTCCATATGTAGATGAACTCAACGCCACTTTTGCCGGTTGGTATTTGCGGTTTGAGTGTTCTTGTACTGTGGTGTCAAGTGGGGATGGAGAGATGGAATCTGCTCTGATTGGATCTGATTTGAAGTCCTGTGAGACACTTCCAATATCCTCGACTGATTTCTTAGAAGCAACGGCAAACTTTGGTGCCCTGATCTGTTCGTCATAGTCCAGCAGTGGGTTGTCAGTGGGGAGTTCTTCAATCAGGTTCTCAGCATGTGAAAAAGTTCTTCCTGGGCGTTGATTCTGAATCTGGTTCGTCAATGAGCTTTGACGTGAGCTGGTACTCCCTGTAGAGGACGTAGAGGATCTCTTTGTGGTTTGTGATTCCGGTAACGTTGCGGATATAACAGAAAGACGTTTGCCGTTGGGAGCAATGGGCTTCTTGGAGAAGCTAAACTGCTCCGGAAGCTCCATGTTTTTTTAGGCAAAGAACAGGGGAAAACAGCCAGTCGTTGATAACAGCTCTGAAAAGGTGCAGATCAAGTTGGTTAAAGGGAAGTGAAGTGTCCCCGGGAAATTAATACCTGCACCTTGATAAAAAGGTGGCTGCGCGCCAGACTGTGCTGCCTGTGTCAATGCGAAGGAGGGAAGAAACACCGGGGGAATGGCACAAACTGGAGGGTAATCCTTGGAGAAAAACCGTTCGGTGGGTTCACAGCTTTGTCAATAGTCTCAGTATCAACTTGTTACCAATAAAACCAGGCTAATTCCTCCCCATAACCCCCCAAGAAGGAGAGAAACGGGCTGTCGTCCAATCGATTGGGCGCTCAGACAACTGATAAGAAAAAACTCACAAAAAGGGAAATATTTCCTGATTTGTATCAACGTGCGTCGGCTACCCGCGGGCCCTCCACGCGTAAATCTCAGCACGGCCTCCACGACCTGCAGGCGTAAATCACAGAAGTCTTGTCATTTACTAAGAGTTTACGGGGAATTTGGGCTGTGTTTTCGGGTACTACGTGGATTGTGGAGCTGGGAGTTGGACCGTTGCTTTGGTACTACATTCAACCACACTTCGTACCCTTTTCTCTATGTATCTAGCCCTTTCGTTATCTCCTGTAAATCCCGGGAGTTGAGGTTTACGCCACTGAAGCGTATATATCAGCACGTGTCCACCCCCTTGCATAATAGTCCTTCTCTCTATCAGAGATCTCTTCTGTGTAACTACTTTAATCATCTCTGTTGAAACCTTTATAATAAACTTTCGGGCCCTGATCCCTGTTGCGGGCGCTCCCAGAGCTCTCACCTGATGATCGGCCGTGGTCCCAAACTCCGAAGCTCAGAGTTAGAGTTGCCCATTATATTCCTTCTCTTGGCTCATGAACTTTGTAGAGATAAGGCAGATCCCCGTGGATGGGTTTTAGGATTTGGATAATCGGGTCTGTGGGGCTTACATATGTGCAACCATGGATCTCTCCGACCGTCGCTTATCAATCTGCATTATCAGCTCCCAAGCCCGTAAGCAGTTATATAATAGGTCTCTTGGAGAGCAAGTAATTAGCATTCTCTGCATCGATGTTGTCCCATTTTGTGTAGATAACGGTGGAATAGCAAACCCATTATGCAACTTGGCTTATAACCGCTAGTGCTGAAAGATCTGAAACTAGCAGTATAGATAGGAAGCTACAGGCGTTCGTCATAAAAAAAAAAGGGTACGTTGTCATTATAGTCAAAAAAAAAATTCAGAGCAGCTATGTATCCATGCATAAATATAATTAGAACCTGTTCCCAGATTTTCTCTTCTTTGAAGGATTAATAATCTCCTCAATCTCTTCATCCTCTGCTGTTCTCTTTAACTCATCAGGCGTTGATTTATCATCCTCCTGTGGAATCAAATCCTCATTCAAGAAATCATCCAAGTCAAACATTGGCCCTTGATCTGGAGTTTGAGAATGTTGCAGACGAGCAATCACATCGTTTATGCTCTTCTCCTGCTGTGCCAAAGATCTGGAAATCTCCTCCAATCTGGCACTAGAGTTCATATGTGCAGTAGCAAGATCCACAGCCTCACCTTGGTTCGGAGTAAATGCCAAACTTTGCGGACTCTGAGTCGTCAATGGTCCAGTGAACAATTCATCCTCTTGTGCTCTGTTCAACTCACTGTTCATGTTTGGTTGATACGTAGGTAATGAGTTTGCCGGAGTTCTCAGGATCTCCTGGACTGGAGACTGATCAGTGTCGAATGAACCACGAAGGGAATCCAGTTCCTTTGGTGTATGTGTAGATGAATTCGATGTCTGGCGTTGTTTGATCATCAGACGTGGTTTGAATTGTGCAGATGGGTCCAAATTATGATGATGGTGGTGATGATGATGTTGTGTGTTTTGAGTAGAGTCCTGCATGTCCATGTTTGCATTGGCGTAATTCGACCCTGTATATGGTTGGATCTGCCCATCGGAATCAGCAATTGTTCCATCATCCAACAGTTGTACCTTGTTGCCGTACATAGTTGCAAGGAACTGCATGATCTTCTCAATCTGTTGACCACGCTTCTCATGGTCTCTTTCACTCTGGAAGATTCTTTGCCATAACACATCATTGTTCTGACGAATACGTGCAAAATCACGAGACAACTTATCCTGACTCTTCTTGAGACTCTCCACTTCTGCAATGAGTAAATTGGCATCTTGTTGTGTAAGCATAATCGGCGTTGAATCCTGGTCTTCCTGAGGTTTATTTCTGACAATCTTATCCAAAAGCTCTGGTCTATCTTTCTGGAAATTCTCATTCAAAAACTGCCATCTCTCATCACTGTGTAAGGATCCTGTACTGGCATCTTGCACTTTATGCCATCCATACATGTTTAACTGTCTCACAAACGATGCGAAATTGGAATGCTTGAAATACTTTGGTAAAATCTGTTGAACGAACATTTCCCTGTTTGTAACAATGAATGATTTCCCATCTGTATGCCATTTGATCAACTTCTGATTAGCCGTATCGTTCACCATGGCCCAAAGCTTAGTGACGAATGCAGGTTTTGTCTTTGGTGTGGTTTTCGGTTTAGGTTTCACCGTTTTTTTCGTCTTCAATAACGTCAAAATCCCCGATGAGCCTTCAGATTTCGATGGAACGAGTGAGTAATCGGCAGGAGTCAGCACGTGTAAGTCATTTGTAGGACCCACGGAGTCTGGCTCTTCAATGATTGGAGTCACTTGAGGGTCCACGAGAGATGGCGGCACAACGATGTCTTGATCAAGTTGAGGGGTCATCCCTAGAGGTTGTTGAGCGAATGGTTCCTCGATGAAGAACGGACTTGCAGCATCGATGTCCTGCTTAAGGTCTGAATTCATTCTTGTAGGTTGCCAACGTGGCAGGTTTTGGTTATTGTTGTAGGGAAGTGGAGGAGCAGCAGCTTCTGGCGGAACAAACTGTGGTAACTCGTAATAAGGCGGAGGAGCCGGCTGGTAGATGTAGTTCTGTGGTAGAAGGATCTGTACAGATGGAGAGACGATCACTGGCTCGTCGTCACGTTGTTGCATCACAAAAGAAGAGAGAGAGGTTTTGTTGTTGTGAGCAACGGAAGATAAATTGCAAAAAGAGTTGACAGATTTAGGTAAGCACTTATGTAAGCGAGGCAGAGCAATAGAGGGCGGGCAGAAGGCTGTTGCTAGTAACGTGTGTAGCTGGCGGCAATGGAGTCAATTGTTAAATCTGCTTTGTAGAGACGGTTGCAGAGTGGAGGGATATGAGCGGAAGTTCGGGGCGGATCTTGTTTGTTTATTTATATGAAGCGCTTGTCCATTGGCAAATCCGCAGATTGGCGCCCCTCTGTTAACAGGACACTAACGTGGGCTTCGCGCATATAATGGGATACTGTGTCCTGACTACAAGGGTGCGTACCCAACAGACCCGCGCTACCCGGAGTTCGTGAAATGTTCCATAACCTTCCATCGCCTTTTCAGTAATTGTCGTCACTTGGACAACATGACGTTACGCAGAATTTTTTTTTTTCTTGGGACGAGCAGATTGGCAGAGTCTTTATCTCTATTGTCCAGTTTTGTGCCTGGTCCCTGTGTTAAGGGGTTGGAAAGTATGTTTTCCAGATCTATGCATTATCTTTTGTGTCACATCTCGACTCAAGAGTCAGGCGCCATTACATCTCCAACGAACGGTTGCTCTAAGGCTAGAACTGAATAATTGCATATTCTTTGTGACAATTGCCCACTATGATAAGATCCTACCGGTCCCAAGGCTTTCCTCACTAACCCCCACGCTCTTTGTGTGTGTGTGGGTGGGTGCCTTGTTAAGGTGCCGGAAAATCGTACTGACGCCATGCAACCAATACACTTTACGAGCGCAAACGATCTAGATGGGCCTCCCCTAATAGCCTCCAACACCTGATGATGGTGTATGTATCATGTGATATATTCTGATCCTTTACGACAACACCCTTGCCGGTATATGGAGAAAGCACCCACTACCAGCCGGCTTAATTCCCTCATCCGTGGAAACCACATCCACACCTCGGTTGGAAGGGAAGGAACCAGGGGAACAACCGGAACTGTCTACGATCATTGCTGTTTGAACATCCCTGTGCCCTCCCTTGTTGACCTCTAGATTAGCCCCCATGAGCAAGTGTCTGTGCCCTTGTACCTCTCTCAACCATTCCATCGGTTACTGTTCGTCCTGCATGACACTAATTCATCATGTTCTAGCCTTCCTTTCATGTAGCCCCCACATAGAGGGGCACATGCCAAACAATGGGTCCTCACTCGGCCCTTCCTGCTTTCAAAGGTGTCACCCCGGAGATCAGACGATCTAGATGCACATTTACCATGTAAACTGCTTTGCGGATCGTTGAGACTGACAAGCTTTAGGCCCAACAACGTCCACATCTCGGTAAAGCGGTTGGACCTAAGTGTTGCACGGAAAAGAAGTTTTAGGTCAATATTCTAACGACGGGAAAGATATACATAATTATCGTGAATAAATAACAAGTGAATAAATACAAGGAGGGGGGCTTAAGAGTGTAGGAACGCTGCGTTCTTATAAAGCGTCAACAATGGGTTCTCGCCACTGTTTGTGGTTGTGGCCTCAAGATCGCCCCATTGTCTGAGAAATACGTCATGTTTGCAAGTCTCAACCAGTTTACCACAGATCTGGACATACATATCCCTAGCTCCGTAAAAATCCGTAGCAAACATGATGTCGAAATATCCCTGTTGAACCATGTATGTGGAAGCTGCAACCATCTGACTCTTCAGGACTGTTTGTACCACTGGTCCGTTATACCCTTCCGACTGTCCATTGAATGAGTCGAAATCGGAGAGAACAAGCTGATGCTCTGGGAAGTACTGGTTCAACACTGTGAAAAGTTTGAGAAGACGAGTTGGGATGAATTCGGATGCGGAAAGTGAGTTGTTAAATGGTGAGAACCAATCACGTAGTCTCTGTACTGTCTTGAACTCATTCAATGGATGAATATGCTGTGGTTTGCCCCTAGATGAGAGATTGAACAATGACTTCCATCCAGGTTTGCCTCTATTGATATATTCTTCTCCACGGATCTCCAAATACAACTTTGTCCATTCATCCAGCTCTGGTGAGAAGAACTGGTGGAAATCACCCTTTTCGTCAACAACAACGTATCCTTGGTAACATTCACCTGTGTTAATGTCATATTTCACAACATCATGTGCTAAATTATCCAACACCTCCATTCCAACAACAAAGCAAGGTTCCGGGACGTGTTCATCCCAATCCAAAATAGACTTGTTGATAATGCGTACTTTTGACTCATCATACCCCTTCTCCCTCATCTTCACCTGTAATGCCTTAACTTTTTGCTTCTCTGCTAATGACTTAGAGATCTCAATGATGCGGTACTGCGTACGGGAATACACATCCGGATCATTCTCACGGATGTAATCCAGGATGTTCATCATCAGCGTACCATTACCACCACCAATCTCATAGATGACAAGATCCTTATAAGGATACAAATTCAACTTATAATTCACAAGAAGATACCTTGCGATTGCCTCACCGTAATACGGCTGGAACAATTCCGTAGGGGTATGCCATAGTTGTAACGACTTGTCCTCAGCGGCATACCTCCCATACTGCTCAAGCCACGCGTCCATAAAGTCCTCAGTTCCCTTCAATGCATCAAACGCAAAGGGAGACTCGGTCTGGAAAATCTCAGCCTGGGTAGGGAAGTATCCGTAGTTTGGATTATACAACGAATCCTCGATGAAGTCAGCAGTGAGCATCTTCACTTTTGTAGGGCGTTCTTTGCGTGATGCGAGTCTGCGCGAGTTGGCCAATGGGAAGGCATCAAAGTAATCCTGTGGAGATTGGTTGTTTAGCGGGTGTGTTGAGAGGTATGTAAATATAGGAGAGAACGGGGATGATTGGGAATAGACACTATCGTATGGATGCTGAGGAGATGGTAAACGATACGTGAACGTGTGCGGTGAGATCGAGTAGTCATGTGTGGGGGCAGCCTTCTTGGACGGGGCAGTGGACAGCAATCGCCGCGAAAAAACGGGGACACGCCTTAACATTTTGTGTGCTGTTTATGTTTATATGACAAATATGAACTTCTTAATGGGAATCTGTGGCTACCAAAAGTGACGTGTAGAAGGTCTCTGCCCCCGGCCCCAATTTCCAACCCAAAAACCTACCCGCGAATTATGTGGCCCCTACCAATGTTTTTTTTCCGTCTCTGCAAAGGCTTCACGTACTTTTGAGATCTTTCCCTCTTTTGTTGGCGCTTGACTTTAAACAACTTTGGACATAACACTCAGTTAGTGTCACTCTACCGCCATGGGTGTGCCTGCTCTTTTCCGCTGGCTTTCACGAAAGTATCCAAAGATCATCTCCCCCGTTTTAGAAGAAGAGCCGAGAGTCGTTGATGGCATCACGGTCCCTCCACAGTACTCGAATCCAAATCCAAATGGTGAATTGGATAACTTGTACTTGGATATGAACGGTATCGTTCATCCTTGTTCCCATCCGGAAAACAAACCTGCCCCAGAAACTGAAGATGAGATGCTTCTAGCAGTCTTCGAGTACACCGATCGTGTCGTGGACATGGCAAGACCGCGTAAAGTGCTCATGATTGCCGTTGATGGTGTTGCTCCAAGAGCCAAGATGAATCAGCAGAGAGCAAGACGTTTCAGAAGTGCTAAAGATGCAAAGATTCAGGATGAAGCTAGAGAACAACTCGCTAAGGAAACTCAAGATTATGGTGAAGTCATTGATGAATCAATCAAGAAGAAGAAAACTTGGGATTCAAACGCAATTACTCCAGGTACTCCATTCATGGATAAACTTGCCCTGGCTTTGAGATACTGGACTGCATACAAATTGGCTACGGACCCCGGTTGGAAAGATCTTCAAATCATTATCTCGGATGCAACAGTACCAGGTGAAGGTGAACACAAGATTATGAACTTTGTTCGTTCTCAGAGATCTGATATTGAGTACAATCCAAACACAAGACATGCTATCTATGGTTTGGATGCTGATCTTATCTTCTTGGGTCTTGCTACTCACGAACCACATTTCAGAGTGTTGAGAGAGGATGTGTTTGCTCAGGACAAGAGAAACATGTCTTTAAAACATCAGATGAACATGACTGAAGATGAGAAGGAGAGAATCAGAGAAGAGGATTCCAAAAAGCCATTCTTGTGGCTGAACATTAATGTGTTGAGAGAATACTTGGAGATTGAACTCAATATCCCTCGTTTATCTTTCAAGTTTGACCTGGAGAGAGCCATTGACGACTGGGTCTTTATGTGTTTCTTCTGTGGTAACGATTTCTTGCCACATTTACCATCCCTTGACGTTCGTGATAACTCTATTGATTTGCTCGTGAATCTTTGGAAACAATCCCTACCGCAGATGAAGACATACATCACATGTGATGGTACTCTAAACTTGGAGAACGTTCAGATTTTACTCGCATCTTTGGGTCCACGCGAAGATGAGATCTTCAGACAAAGGCAAGCACAGGAAGAGCGCAGAAATGGATATGACAAAAGACGTAAGACTGCTCAACAGGAAGACAAGATCATTAAAAACCATTACTTGGCTAATTTCACGAAGGGTAAGGCCGATAAGGGTACATTCACCCCAGTTGACAACATCCCATTGTTTGACGTTGATGGTAACTCCGTTGGTAAAGTCAACATGACCAATAGTGAACTTGTCAAGAACAGAACTGCAGTCACACTTGCTGGTATGGGTGATGAAGCTGCACAGAAGGAATTGCAAAAGTTCACAGATGAGGCTAAAAAGGAGGAAGAAGAACTTAAGCCAGAGGTTGTTGAGTCTGCAAACAAGGCTAATGTGAGTGCTGCTGCCGCCTTGAGACAACAGTTGCTTGCAAGACAAAGTGGTACTTCCTCACCATCTCCAGTCATCCCAGAGAAGCGTAAGGCTTCAGAAGAACCAACTACTGAAGAGTCATCAGCCTCAGAATCCGAAAGCGCGATCGCTTTTGATGATGAAGATCCAATCAAGCTTTATGAGCCTGGTTACAGAGACAGATACTACAAGAGCAAGTTCCACATCACAGATTCTGAGATTTCAGATTGTCGTAAAGAGGTTGTTAAGCACTACGTCGAAGGTATTGCTTGGGTGTTGTTGTACTACTACCAAGGTTGTCCATCATGGAACTGGTACTATCCATACCACTATGCCCCATTCGCTTCTGACTTCATGTCTGTGGATTTGAGCGAGATCTCATTGGACTTTGTACAAGGTGAGCCTTTCTTGCCTTATGAACAGCTCATGTCCGTTCTTCCAGCTGCTTCTGGCCACACATTACCACCAATTTTCCGTCCATTGATGTCTGAGCCTGATTCACCAATCATTGACTTCTATCCAGAGGACTTCCCAATTGATATGAATGGTAAGAAGATGTCATGGCAAGGTGTTGTTCTTCTTCCTTTCATTGACGAGAAGAGATTACTTGAAGTCGTTCGTGCGCAGTACCCAAAATTGACAGACGCTGAGAGATCGCGTAACGTTCGTAAGAATGAAGTCCTTGTTGTTTCCAAGAATAACGCCAATGCTGCGAAGTTCACAAACATGTACAAGGATATGACTGTTGAGTACGTCGATTTCCACTTCCATGCCTCCTCGCTTGCTGGTCGTGTTTCCCGTAACGAATCCTTTGATCTCGAAGCCATCTTGGAGTGTCCTGTTAAGGGTGATCATGCCTACGCTGGTATACCATCAAGCTTATTCTTACAGATGGACTATAAGATGCCAAAGAAGACTACTGGTAAGTCTATCATTCTCACTGGATACATCAAGCATCGTCCAGTGCTGACTCAGGAGGATAAGGACGCCATCAAGTTTGGTAATGGTAACAACCGTGGAGGTGGTCGCAGACGTGATTACTACAACGCACAGATGACACAACAGAACATTATTCAGGTTGGTCCAGCGGGTGATACGGTGTATTCTATGCGTTTTGGTGGGTTCAAGTCATTCTTGCTGCTTGCCCACCAGGCACAACAGGAACAGGTGAAGCAACAGAATGTTAAGAACTTTGTTCAAGGACAAGGACATCACAGAAAGTTTGATAATGGTCCTCGACCATCTAGAAATGGTGTTTTGAGACGCTAAATTTGTACTATATATGTTTTAACGCTATTTAATGACACTTGCATCCAGGGGTTTTCGATGGGTTTCGTATAATTTTGGAAGTAGTGTTTTTTTCCTACGTTATAATTTTTGATATCAAGAGTCGTTATATATTCATGCAACGTAGTCATATCACTTCGGGTTCTCTAAGTTTTCTAAGCTCTGTTCTAACAGATCAACAAAGTCCCCTGAAGATTCTTCCTCATCCCAAATCTCCACCTCAGCTTCCCATGCCTTCTGTGCCTTCTTATCCTGTTCATCCAATGATTCCTCCTCAAGTTCCCAACCAAGCACTGTAGCTTTGTTCTTCACACTTGCCAACTTCACATTGTATCCACCTTCTTTTAGCTTCTCGTACCAGATCTGTCCATTCCGTGTGTCCTTCTTGGCCAATCCAGCAAGCAGGTTAAAGTCCGGCTTTGCCTGATACATCGCCATCATATTGGTAAACTCTTCGAACTCCTTCGATTCAACAGTACATCCATGATGGTGAAAGATGTACGTCACGAGTGACGTATCCCATTTTGGAGGGTTTAACTCTTTCAAGTACGTTTGGAGTATACGAAGAGCAAGCGAGGGCTTGTGCATCTTGATTGCAGTCTTGATGAATATCTTCATGATTGCACCATCATCCCTGAATGTTCCTGATCTCTTGTGTTTCTTGACATTGTTGAGGTACATCTTGAACAGGATGAATACATCACCAGTGGAGATACTGTGACGATGCATGTAATCGAGAACTGCAGAGTAGAGAACTGTGAGTGTTTGATGTGGTGGCTGATGGCTTGAAATGAAGTATGAGTCAAGGTTGGCAACGGAAACAATCTTCTTTGCGTGTTTTAGCCTCGTTGCGCAACGGGCATAGATCACACCGAGAAGACCTAGATCATTGACAATGTCCAATTGCTTAGGGTAGATGGCAAGGAAGTGACCCATAACGATACGGGCATCACCTGGGAAGTTCTCACTTATGAACTTGACAAGTTCATTATTGATCACAGATCTGAACTTTGGATCAGGGTTCGGGAAGAAATTCGGAAGCTTTCGTATGAGTGAGAGTGCAGCTTGTGGTTGCTTCTTCTTTCTCATGGCCGTCATGAGCGACGAGTAGAGGTTTGGAGATAATGGAACGTCGTTCTCCTTCATCACTTGCAAAACATCAAGAACACTATTATGACCCCATACCATTGCGGAGAAATATGCCAAAACTTCATATAGTTGGACCTTTGTGGACTTGATCTCCGAGTTCCTCGTCACGGACTTGCTTTCCAGAGTGTAACGAGCAACGTACAGGTTCAAGTATCTTGATGCCATGGCGTATTCTCCACTATTCAAGTGCTCCAGAACAATAGGTCTCATCATCTTCATATTGTATGAAGTCACAAAGTTTGCCATTTCTTCTTTCATCTTCTTAGGATCCTCCTCTTCAAAGATGTATGACCATTCATAAAGCTGTCTGTCCTCTTCAGAGCCAGTCCTCAGTGAATACAGAACAGGTGCAAGCACAGGATGTGTAACGTCCACTTGCAAGTTCAATAATGCTTCATAAAACTCATAATTTGCACCAAGGCTTCGTGTGAGCGGGACCAATTTCGAAAGAACTTGCCCTGTGATCTTGATTGTTGTGTCTTGTCCATTGTTGGCAGA
Organism: Petasospora easanensis; assembly: GCA_030580135.1. Lineage (NCBI taxonomy): Eukaryota > Fungi > Ascomycota > Saccharomycetes > Phaffomycetales > Wickerhamomycetaceae > Petasospora > Petasospora easanensis. The sequence goes on along the minus strand of JAKTSI010000071.1, from coordinate 20,401 downwards.
AATGATCGCTCGTGAAAGGCGTAGGATTGCAAGGGCAGTTTCAAACTTCTCCCTCTGTGGTATTTGATCATTGTTAAGAATGGAAGATATGCGATTTGATACTGTTGAGCGGATGTCCTGGGGGTTTACGCCCGCAAGTAATAGTTTGGATGCAAATGTGAGATGTTCATCAAGGACATCTTCAGGTCGTGTTCCCTGTGTCTTGAGAGACTTCAGCAGCCGTACTGCAGATTCAGCATCTTCATTAGTTCCCGTCACTATTCCCTGCAGTTCTTCCCGTGTCTGCTCAACGATCTCCTCCTGTGTCCCTGTGATCGATGGATGCATGGGTGTCGGAGATGAGCTCAACGGGAGATGATCCAGAAGGATGCTGTGCGGCTTCTGGTGTCGAAGTGTTGACTGAAACCGCGTGAACGACCTCAGTGGACTTCTCCTAAGCCCAAACATCTGTTCTGGTGGCGTTTTCCGTGGAGTCTTTTTGTTCTTTCTTGTGGTTAAACACCTTTTTGGAGCTCGAACTTTGTCGCCGTTGAAGATGGGCGTCGGTAGGTCACGTGACTGAACTGAACTGGTTCGCGCCACATCCGGGTCTTTCTTTGTGTTGCAGGTGCAAAAGTTTTATCCATTTGACGGCCGTTTTTCTCCAGTCTTCTAGTTATACCTTTTCAGCGGTTAAGGCACACCTACTACTTACAGCGGTCACTCAGAATTAGCCTGTAATCTGATTACTTATACAAAATATCATAAAAGAAAAGAATTGTGTTGCTCAACAACACTGGACAATCTAAGTCAATTAGACCTTCTCCACATGATCAATGGAGTTCTTAAAGTCATCCAAAGTATTACGGACTTTAGCCTCGTTAGGATCAACAGAGTCTCCAAACACTTCAGCGACTTCCTCCAAAGTACGTCCAGAGGTCTCCGGGAAGGTGAAGATAACGACGACACACTCGACAAGCAAGATACAGCAGTAAACAATGTAGTACTTCCACTCAATTGCATCCATAGCAATTGGATTAACAAAGGAATTAAAGACGGAAACAAATTGCATCCAGACCTGGAACAGATTAATACCCTTAGCTCTATGGGTGTATGGCAGGATCTCTGTGACGTAGACGTATGGTAGGCCCATGATACCGATATCGTAGGACAAGTAGTAGAGGAAGATCATGGCAAGAACACCATTTGCAAGTGCCTTGTTCTCAAAGTTTTGCTTCTGGTTCTCGGCGGAAAGTGCAGTCCAGACAACGTAACAGAGAAGCATACCAATGGTACAAGTGATGAAGAGTGTTCTTCTCTTGAACAAGTTACAAGTGGCACAACAAGTACAGCATACAGCAAGGTTGTAAATCATCAAACACATGTTGATGAGAAGTTGTTCGGAAGAGTCAGTGATACCAATGGAATTCAAGACCTTGTTGAGGTAGTAAGACACAAGACCGTTACCGGAGAACTGCATCATCGTAGAAACGAAAAGCACAATAAAGATTCTCTTTCGGTATGACTTTCTGTAGATGAAATCGGAGTACTTGGAAGTGACACCAGCAAGTCTTTCTGCCTCCAAAGCATTTTCAATCTGTCTCACTTCGAAGTCGATCAACTCCACGGCTCTTGGATCCTCTGAGTCACCAGTATGGTACTTGGACAAAATGGCCCTGGCTTTCTCATGTTTTCCAGTGGCAATAAGGAAACGTGGAGACTCTGGAACCCAGTAGATGAACATTATTTGGACGAGTGGGAAGAATCCTTGGAGGTAAGAAGGAATTCTCCAACACCAGTTGTTATCAAGGTTTCTAGTCAAGTATGTGACAACGGAAGCCAAAGTGGCACCAACATACCAACAGATATTGTAAGAGAAGGTTGAAATTTCTCTGTGATTTGGATAAGCGATCTCAGAAATCAGAGTTGGTCCACCAATGGTTGCGATACCAGATCCAGCACCGATGAACAATCTCGAACAGAGGAAGAAAGCGTAGTTTGTGGACAAACCCTGAAGGATTGAACCAACAATAGCTAAAGCTTGGCCGGCAACAATAACAAAACGTCTTCCATACTTGTCACATAACCATGGAGCAATGAGAGCAGTAGGAATACAACCAAAAATACCAGCGGAAGTTAAAGCACCAAGAACGTGTCCGGTAGGATTTCCCATATAATCAGCCCAGATCGTGAGGGACTGGAGGCCGTTAAGCATAGAACCGTCATACCCATTGTTTGTTGAAAGCAGGGTGATGATCATAATATGCCATGAAAGAATAAGGAAGTGAGGAACTTTGTACCAACGACGTGTTTCATAGATGTACTTATCGATATGGTCGTTACCATCTAGATCTTCAGGAGTGTAAGAGTTCAAAGGAACATGCTTGGCGGTGGAGTCTTGGTCAGACATCTCGAGTTATTTAATGATGGTATTTCTAGTTGATCTGTGCATGATGAGATTGTAGAAAACGAGTGACTTATATCTTGTCTCGGTTACTGGGACTAGTGACACAACTATTTACCAATCGGAGGAGAGGGGAGAGGTCAGGAAGGAGGGGGTGATGTGGTCTGGAAGAAAAATAGGTGCCAATTTGGGAAATTTGTTTACGGGAAGATTGTCGCAGAATACAACGAGCACCTGATTTTAACCTCAAGTCATCCCTGTGACGTGCTCCCATACTCCCGGGCGGGGGGGCCGTGGTGTCCCTGTGGACAGCAAGCCATCAGGACTAGTCCCCAGACTCAAAACTACGATATACACCGTAAACCTAATCTAGGCGCTCCTACAGTATCAGATTAAACATTGAGAGGTCTTAGGAATGTGCCAAGTTGTCATTCCTCTATATTGCAAAATTGCTCGATGTTGAACCTCCGGGTCCGTCCGGGATTAGATCACCCTATATCAGTTCTTGGTTTTCTGGTCACAATAGGGCCAATACTAAGCCTTGTTTCAATCAATGATGATCTTTGGCGGTGATTGACGGGATTTTTGAGACTAGCTGGAGATTCAGGGGCACATGGAGAACATAGGAGTTGAGTCTTTCTACCAAAGTTGATGTTTCCAGGTTGCCCTAGAGGATAAACCTTGCGAAAATCCTAGAGAGGCTGTATACTATTGCCCATTACCCCTACCATAGTTTCCATCTTGTGGGGGAAAACATGTCATTGCCAATTGCGGAGTTTAGAATCGATCTGCATGCGAAAGGCACAGAGAACTAGTGCGGGTGCTTCTTGGTGGTGCGTGTTAGGCACGCGATGTTTGGCACAAGATCACTTTTGCAACAGCTGAAAGTATCAGCATAGAAAGGAGGTAGTAACACTCACCTACACCGAGATTACAATCACCTCCAGACCACAAAAAGCGCCCAACTTACACAAAAGAGAATCAACTAAATCCGGGGTACGTGAATATTTCTCGCGACTCCACACTTTGGCATAAAGCCGCATCTCCGGGTTTAACCGCCTATGCCCGCACAATTCTCGCTCAGATTCACAATTCTCTGCAACACACGCTCCGATTACGAGCCGACTTCTTTCCGAGATCCGAGAGTTCCCCTTTTTATTGTCACAGGGGGATTAAAGTAAGAGCCGTATATAAGCGAGAGCAAAGTGCTGTGTTGGTCTTCTGGAAACACCTGATTCTGAGCATACCAACACAACAAAGAATAGAGCAATAATGTCCGGTTTCCTTAAAGTCAGTGGCACCAAAATCGTGGACCAGAACAACGTCCCAGTGATCCTCAAGGGTACTGCCCTTGGTGGTCATCTCAACATGGAGAACTTCTTGACCGGTTACCCAGGTCATGAGACTGAGCACAAGAAGGTCCTCAGGTCCAAGATGGGCGAGGAGAAGTTCAACTTCTTCTTCGAAAAGTTCTACGAGTACTACTGGACCGAGAAGGATGCCATCTGCTACAAGGAGGAGCTTGGATTCAACTCTTTGAGAATCCCATTCAACTACAGACACTTCATCGATGACGATGGTGATATGTTCAAGGTCAAAGCAGAAGGTTTCAAGAAGCTTGACGCTGTCATTAACACCTGTGCCAAGCATGGAATTTACACCATTCTTGACTTGCATGCTACTCCAGGTGGTCAGAACCAGGACTGGCACTCTGACTCCACCATCCACAAGGCCATGTTCTGGGAATTCAAGGTCTTCCAGGACTCAATGGTCAACCTCTGGGTTGAGATTGCCAAGTATTACAAGGACAACACCTGGGTTGCTGGTTTCAACCCACTGAACGAGCCTGCTGTCTCTGACCACTCCAAGCTTGTCAAGTTCTATGACAGAATTGAGAAGGAGGTTAGAGCCGTTGATCCAAACCACATTTTGTTCCTCGATGCCAACACATACGCCATGGACTTCAGACAGTTCCCAGGTCCATTGCCAAACACCGTTTACGCCGTCCATGACTACACCCTTTACGGTTTCCCACACCCAGACGCTGCTAACTACTCCAGTTCTGATGCTGAGAGAGCTAAGCTCCAGCAGCAGTATGACAGAAAGCTTGAGTACATGAAGAAGTACAACGTTCCAGTCTGGAACGGTGAGTTTGGTCCAGTTTACGCTTCCAAGGAGAGAGGTGATGCCGACCCAGACAAGATCAACAAGACTCGTTACCAAGTTTTGAAGGATCAATTGGCTGTCTACAAGCATGGTGACCCATCTGGTGACGGTGCTCCAATCTCTTGGTCCATTTGGGTTTACAAGGACATTGGTTACCAGGGTTTGGTCTACGTTGACCCTGAGTCCAAGTTCTACAAGGTTTTGGGTAAGTACTTGCTCGAGAAGAAGATCCTCGGTCTTGACAGATGGGGTAACGATATCTCTCCAGAGTATGCTCAGTTGTATGACAACCTTGAGGCTCACTTCAGAGAGGTCATCCCAGAGAAGCACCACAAGGCATTGTACCCTCACCACTGGAATTTCAAAGACTGGATCTCTCGTGTTTCCAGAGACATGTTGCTCTCCCAGTACTTCCAGCACGTCTATGCTGAGCTTCTTGCTGAGTTGTCCCTTGAGGAGCTCGATGAGTTGGCTGGATGCTTCAAGATTGAGAATGTCGTGAAGAGAGAGGCCGTTTACCCAATCTTGAGAGACTACTAAATACATTCGCAGGTTCGAAGACAGGATTATATCTATGCCATGTAATTCATGATTGATTAGTATTGTAAACCCGAGCCGTAGTATGTGGCCATGTAAATTGGATTAAATAAACAGTTATATGTTCTCTTTGGCCTGATCACGATCAATGTACTTCTTAAATTGAGTTCCTATTCCTTGAGTTGCAATATTAAGTCTCACCAGTGTTGACCAAAGAATCACCAGGTTCTTGGTGTTAGCTTCAAGCCACTCACGGAACTGTCTGACCAAGTTAAGCACGTTGCGTGACTGCTGCTTGTTTGTAGCTGTCATGATAAGTAGCATGAGGAAATCCTTGATGTACAAAAACAGTGAGGAGCTCCATGCATACCAGAATCCGTTTATGACTGTAGAAGGTAAGTTACTCAAAAGTTCCACAATCTTCGTTGCTAGATCAGCTGCCTCGTCCAAAATTAGACGCTCGTTGTTAGCCACATCGCTGACTTTGAACTTGGCCCTGAAGACAACAAGGTCCAGTACATAGCTGGATAAGATCAAGGTATGATTATCCATCTCCGTCCTATCGTTGGAATACTCTTCTCTCCACTTGTTCAGACTGGTTAATATTTCATCACAGGTGTGTATGATCTCTTCTTTGCTTTTGCTAAGGGACTTCAGTGAGAACAAACTGTGCCAGATGTGATTCAGGATAAAGGTCAATTTCAACGACATCTCAAAGGATTCAACCGCACTTTCTTTCTGATTGAGATACTCTCCAACATCCTCATACATCTCTTCAAAACTTTCAGGGACCTTGACGTTATACTCCTCGTCGTTGATCAGACTAGGGTACCCATTAGCAAACGCAGTCCATTTGTCGTGGATGTATACGGTCCACCATAACCTTGTCCTGAGATTCTTTTCATAAGTGGGTATTTTCCAATCGGAGCAGTCAAGATGAAGCCCAAGAGAATAACTGAGTGTGACCATCTTGGCAACCACTCCTTTATCAAATGCAGTTGAGTGGATGTCCTTCTTGAAACATAGCTCGTGGTAGAACAGGATGAGAGCCTTTAAAGTGGACAAATCAGGGGCATGGAGCTGTTCGGAAATAAGGTCCCATATATGTGTCAAGAACTCTGATCTGTTGTTCAATATCTGTTCGTCATCATCAGTGAACATATCAATGGATGTGTCATATGTATCCCATCTTCGAACGGATTTGGCTAGTAGAAGAAGTAAGAGGATATCGATATCTTCTTTGTTTCTGTTGTACTCTTGAGCCTCATTCGAGAAAACTTCGTGGAGAAAGTGGCCATCAAGAATAGGAAGCATCTGAAAGGCAAATTTGAGATACAAAACGACAAAATTTGGAATGAACTTGGAGAGACGTTCAAAGACATCTTGCGGTACAGTTCTTGTGATGAGTTCTTTGTTCTCCTTCAATAACTTGTCACGAGGCTTGCAAGCAAAGATTATCGGTTGTTCAGGTGTACCCATCTTTCTAAAGAACTTAGAAGTGAACAAACATTCGTCGTTTGAGTTGTATTGATAATAATGGAATCTTAGCATTGGGTCGTATTCAGCTGAAGGTAGGTCAATCTCGTAGGAAACATCCTTGAGACGTCCGTTGATTGGGATCGCTGTTTCTTGTTGAACTTGTGTAGGGGGCTCGTATGGCTCCTCAGGGCTCATTCTGAATAAAAGCGAAGGGAAGAATGGGAAATTATCATTTGTGGTTTCCTGATCGAGAAAGCTGAGCCAATCTATGGATGTGAGTTGATTGAAGTGCGGTTGCCCCAGTTGTGCGGTATTCTGTGGTGGTCCAAAACTTGTAGGAAAAGGTCTTTGATGTCTCAGAGGCTCACTTTGTTCATTTATAAGACTGCAGATATCGCCCTTTGTAAGACAGACAACGCAGCTTCCAGAGATTTGAGAATCAGAGAGATGACATTTGACCTTCCGTCGCTGACATTGGACACAGGATCTGAGCTTTCTGGGTAGAAGTTTGTTTGCTTTGTCCAGTGTAAACACACTGAACCCGTGTGGTTCCTGCTTACGTTTGACCATCACGTGAAGTTTTGAGAGAGTTTTGTGGGGAAAGCGAAGAAGAAGTTTTCCCGGGAAGATCGTTATCTATGAAAGTCTGGTGTCCGGGTGTTTTCTTTGTTTACATTTCGATTTCGCGCGTTTGCCGCCGTTTTCTCTTCAACTTCAACTTCAACTTCAACTTCAACTTCAACTTCAACAGCTTCAACTGGAAGATGAATGGCGTCAAGAACTTTCAAGTCCGCAAGTTCTCGTCTCTCAAAGGCGCAGAGTGGAGCCATTTCCCTTCAAGAAACGACATCACCCTCTCAGTCATCAACAAGTCCACCATCAAGATAATCTGGAAGAGCACCGTCTTGGTATCGCTAACCGCTTGAATTCGTTGATGTTCTCTGTAAGTATACTAACATCTTAACAGGTGGAGATTAACATTGCATTGAGCACAGTGAGCGCTTATTCGAAGTCCCCTTCTATCGGATTCAAATACTCTACATTTGCCGACTCGTCAGTCAACAGGTTCCAAATCAGTTTCATTAATGAACACGAACACAGCTCGTGTGTGGCGTATTTACAAACAGAATGTGGTATTGAGATCTCAGGAGTTGGAATCAGACCCGTCGCACCGCTTCCTTCGTCATCCCAAACGCTCTATGATACTCAGTTCACACCAGTATTCCAACCCGTGTTCCAACAACCATCAAGTGTGTTCCAGCCTTCACAGATAACACACATGACTCCTATGTATCACTCTCTTTTCTCGCAGCCGACATTATTGCAGCCTGTGATTTCTCAGACTGTGGCGTCTTGTTCACAGGCACCTTCGCAGAATCCCTCGCTGGACTCCTTGGGATACTTATCCCAGATCTTGGATCCTATCAAGGATGAGAGCGTGAATTTGGACATGGCTGAATTGGATAAGATGTCGGATGAGCAGATTAGTGAGTTGTTGAAGGAGAAGATCAAGGATATCAACTTTATCAACTTTGTCGAACGGATAGAGTCATGTCTCAAGGGGCTACAAGGATGATTTCCTGGATTGGCTAGCTAGAATACATTTCTCTTTTTTCGGATTGAATATAGTATCACGAGTTACATGAATAGAGAAACAAGAACTGCAAGGGATATAACTGGGACGTATAGCAACTCAGCAGCATTTACAGAAGACACCGAAGAGGAAGTTGCTGATGAAGAGCTTGAAGCTGATGAGGTGTGGGTTGAGTTATAAGTAGAAGAGGCATTGCCATATTCAAAAGAAGAAACAGAGATGGACTCAACAGCTGAAGATGAAGTGGAAGTAGCTTCGACGGTTGTAGAAGTCTCAGTCTCATCGACGGTCAAGAAGTACTCTGGCATGTAGAAGGTAGTAGCGCCTGCTTCGCTCAACAAGGAGGAGTACCATGTGAATGCAGTCATCATGGTATAGAAGTCTGTGAAGGGGAACGACAAGCTGTACATACCAGAATAGTACGCCTCTTCATCTGCAAATGTTGCGATTGTGTTCATGTAGTTTACAACGGCAGTTGGGAAGGCCATGCCGTTATCCTCCATGTAGTCGACATAAGAGGTGTAACGGGAGTTCAAGTCCATGATGACCTCTAAAACAAATGTAGCATCGGCAGACATGGCAGCTGATGAAGCAGAAGAGAGTTTGGCAGAGTCATAACTTTCGGTTGTCTCACTTAGAGAGAGACTGGCAATGGAGAGAAGGGTAAGTGTGTTTGAGATCTTCATGTCCGCGGGGGTGTAGTTGATGGTACACTGTGAACAACCTTTAATAGAAGAAAAGAACAGCAAGTTCCAACGGCTTATAAGTATTTTTCATGATCAGAAATACTCGCCTTAAAGCGGTTTGGGGCTCCCTTCTTGGCTGGTGGTTGTATCATTATTGCCTAATTGGGATACCAATCGGGGGAAACATCAACACAGTTAGTAAGCTCCTAAAACAAGGCTTTGATATGATTCAATTAGTGGTGCCCCATTTAATAGTGGGCTTTGAGCTACATAAAAGAGGCAATTGGGTCTAAAAACAGTAAATGTCATGCATATGTTTAAGCCTCCATCTCAATGGAGTAGGTCTTCCAAACAGCCTCATGTGGTGGACCCTTGCACACTGTCATGGTACCATTTGTCAAGTCGTAAATAACAGAAGCAACAGTCATTGATACCTCTGGACCTTCTGGTTCTGATCTGGTGTTCTTACTCTCAGAAACGGCATTTGGAGAGCATGTTGTGTCGGAGAAGCAGTCCTTGATGGCGTCAACCTGGACACCCTTACCAATTGGACTGCGCTTCATGTGGTCAACAATCTTGGCACCAACTCTTCTCTGTCTGTAAAGTGATGAACCACCTGGATTTCTGCAGAAAACGTATCCACCAGATGGATTGTATCCTGGAGCGACAAAGTGGTTGGAATGGGAGATGAAAGCACGAGCGTTCTCAGTATATGGAAGAGCTTCACGACCCTCGTGGTCAACAAATGTTGGGTAAACGATGTAATAAGACTCTGGAATCAACTCAACATCGATAGCTTCACCTTCTCTGGTGGCCATACACACGTTACCGGAAACATGTCTTGGAGCACCAACGACGTACTTGAGACCGTTGGCGTAGTTTCTGCAAGCCAAGTATCTTCTTCTGGCAAAGGAGATTGGAATAACAGCTGGGTGTTCAACAGATGGACCAGGTTTTGGGAAGTTGAAAGAGTCAATGTTGGCATTCAAGGAAGAGGCACAGAGACCCATTCCTCTGGAGTTCATACCGGATCTTCCAAGCTGGCCAACCTCACCAAGGGTGATGATACACTTTGGCAAGTTCTCTTCTGGCTCAGTGTATGCCTCAATAACGACACAGAGGTCTTCATCATAAACATAGGCGTCCAAGTCCCAGTTCTGGCCAATTCTGACACCAGTCTCATCGATAACAGTGGCAACGGTACACTCTGACTCGTCCTTCATCTTGTAAAGGTCAGTCTTGTTGTTCTTCCACTTCTGCAAATCATATCTGGCGTTGATGAGGAAGATCTGCTCAATAGGAACCTCCGAGCCTTCAGCAATACCCTCGATCTCCTTGAACGCAGTTGGGTCGTACTCCTTAAGAGCTGGGATGTAGTAGTTGTTAATCACGTGCTCACAGAAGGACCAAGCTGGGACGTCGGCCTCAGTCATGTAGTACTGAGCCAACTGCTGGATCTTAGCCTTAAGCTGCTGTCCATGGGAGAGACCTCTTTGGTAGGGAGTTCCTCTGACGACGATATGCGGGTAGAATTGTGTTTGTGCAGTCATAGGAAGTGTATATGGAGCTGGAAAAAAGATAGGGGAAGCAGCCCAAAGTCTGCGGCGGGGATGGTCATGTTTATATCTCTTTAAGGAGTTGTTTAAAGCCCAAAGAAGACGTCAATTGGCGATGAGATGAGTGTGGAGACGGAGTTTTTCCCAATTGGGACACACGCCGAAGAGTCATCGCCGGAGGATTTCCTGATAAGGAAGGTGCCGTTTCCGGTAACCCTCCGATCTTCCTGTCCGAAAACGGCTTCATTTAGTGACATCGGGCCCTCTTTTTACTATCAACAGGCAGCTACAGATCGCACGATTACCGGTAAGAATGACTCCCGATAACGACCTGCATCTATAAAGTCCGAACAGCCCCCTGTCCCAGAAGTTCTCTGCTCATTTAACACACAAAGGCATCAACGTACGCAATGGTGGAACTCGTAAAGAGCTCGACGAACACTTCCAGTGCAGTCTCCGAGAAGCGCAAGGGCTCTCCAGAGGCCGAGGTCTATGAACTCACCGCAGGAGTCGCTTCCAAGGAGCTAAACATCAGACATCGTGAGACTATTCTCCTCCGTTGTGGTCACACCGTTGAGTCCGACAGTGAACTGCTCGATCTCAACAGCTTCCCTCCAGAGGTCTCATATATGGTCGACAAGATCGAGACCCTTCCTGTTGATGAGGCCGTTGAACATCTCAAGTACATCCACGACCATCACACCGATGACTCCAACTTCCCAAGTGACGTTTATGACAAGATCGAGAAGCTCATCGAGGGTCCAGAGGCCTTGAACATCTCCGAGGACGAATGGGCCTTTGAGTGTAAGCTCGAAGCTGGTCTTGCGGTCTTCCACTCTCCATACCCAGAGATCAGAGCCATTACAGACCCTTACGACGATATCGATATGCCTGTGGAAACGATCAGAGCATACATGCTCGGTTTCCTCTGGACTATTGTCGGTTCAGGTGTCAACGAGTTCTTCATGCACAGAAAGCCAGCCATCACATTGACCTCTTCCATGATTCAGGTTTTGCTTTATCCAACTGGTAAACTTGCTGCTTTGGTTCTTCCAGACTGGGGTTTTACTTTTAGAGGTACTAGACACTCTCTTAACCCAGGTCCTTGGAACTACAAGGAGCAGATGCTTGCCACTATTATTTTCAACGTCTCCATCTCTTACACGTACGTCTCATTGAATATCTTCATGCAGAAGCTCGATGTGTACTTGCCAACTAAGTGGATTGATTTCGGTTACCAGACTTTGCTTATGCTTGCCTCCCAGTTCATGGGTTTTGGTCTTGTTGCTCTCGTTAGAAGATTTGCCGTTTACGAGCCAAGATGTATCTGGCCAACTTTGTTGCCAACTGTCGCTTTGAACAGAGCCTTGTTGAAGCCAGAGAAGAAGGAAAACATCCATGGATGGACTTTGACTAGATATAAGTTCTTCTCCATCTGTTTCTCCGCCATGTTTGTCTATAACTGGATCCCATCATACTTGTTTGAGGCTCTTTCCACATTCTCTTGGATCACTTGGATCAAGCCAGACAGCTTCAACTTGGCCACCATCACTGGTTTGCAGTTCGGTTTGGGTTTCAACCCAATCGTCACTTTTGACTGGAATATTATCGACTACAACTACTCTTTGACCATTCCATTCTTCTCTCAGGCAAACCAGTGGCTTGGAACTTTCATCGGTTTCTTCGTCGTTGCTGGCCTTTACTACACCAATTACGTCTACTCTGCCTACTTACCACCAAACTCCAACAACATTTACACCAACACTGGTGAAGTTTACAATGCCACCAAGATTTTGGATAGTAACTCCAAGCTTGTTGAGTCCAAGTACCAGGCTTACTCTCCACCATTCTTCACTGCTGGTGCCATTCTCATCTACGGTGGTTTCTTTGCCTTGTATCCATTTGGTTTCCTCTATACTATGATTCAGGAGTGGAAGAATATCAAGATTGGAATGATTCAGATCTGGCATAACCTCAAGAACCTCAACCAGTCCTCTTACCACGGTTACAACGATGTCCACTCCAGAATGATGTCCAAGTACAAAGAGGTTCCAGACTGGTACTACTACATCATCCTTGTTATCTCCATTGTTCTTGCCATTCTTTGTGTCAAGTTGTATCCTGCTGAGACTCCAGTTTGGGGTATTTTCTTTATCATTGGTTTGAACTTGGTCTTCTTGATCCCAATTTGTCTTATCTACTCTACCACCGGTTATGCCTTGGGTCTTAACGTTCTTGTTGAGCTCATTATCGGTTATGCTCTTCCAGGTAACGCTCTTGCCATGAACACTTTGAAGTCTCTTGGTCGTAACATTGACTCCCAGGCTGAGACATACATTGGTGATCAGAAGCTTGCTCACTACGCCAAGATCCCACCAATGGCCATCTTCAGAGGTCAGATCATCTCCACTTTGATCCAGTGCTTTGTCTCCCTTGGTGTGATCAACTGGCAGATCGCCAACATTGCCAACATCTGTACTTCCGAAGCTGAGAACAAGTTCACATGTCCTAAGGAGACCAACTTCTACGCTGCTGCTGTGTTCTGGGGTATCATTGGACCAAAGCGTGTGTTTGCCGGTTTGTACCCTGCTATGAAGTACGGTTTCCTCATTGGTTTCCTTGCCGTTATCCCATGTGTCTTACTCAAGAGATTCTTCCCAAAGCAGACAAGATGGTTCGCACCAACTTTGATCATTGGTGGATTCCAACAGTGGTCTCCATACAACTTGTCCTACGTCACATCCGGTCTCTACATGTCCTTCGCCTTCATGTACTACATCAAGCGCAGATTCCCAGCATGGTGGGAGAAGTACAACTATGTGTTGGCTGCCTCGTTCTCGTCCGCCGTGGCGTTCAGTGCGGTGATCATCTTCTTCTCGGTGAAGTACCATTCAAAGCCGATCTCCTGGTGGGGAAACAACGTCATTGATACCGGTATTGATGGTGGTGAGGGACAACAGAGTCTTTATGATATCAGTACCTTGCCTGATGGATACTTTGGTCCTGCTCCTGGTTCGTATCCATGAGTTCTCCCCCCCCTCGTTGTGTGTTTTTGGTCTTTGATAGATTGTTTCCTCATTTTGTATTCTTGTGCTTTAAATATGACGTTTGTCGTTCTACGGGATGTGTAGTATGCATAGAAATAAATTAGAGCATTACCATGGGTAAACAGTATAGGTTGGTGTATGAGGAGCAGCGGATGATGGAAACCAAAACAATGAGTAAGAAACCAAAAAAAAAAAAAGAAAAAGCTTTTTTTATGTCTGTACAAAAAATCACTCAAATCACCAGGATTTAATCCATGTACACACCTTGAGGATCCATGAGAGTCATTAATCAGCATTAGTCACTCTTAGAACTCTTCTTGAATAGTCCATATCATCAGCAAGCGACTTCCTACTTCCATTCTCCCAATTCATGAACATCTGTCTTGGATCCAACCTCTGGTCCACTTCAACGAAATCATCATCTCCGAGGTATTCCTCGGGTGCTGCTGGATGTACTGGACTTCCAGCCTTCTCATCAACGTGAGAACCTGATTGGGCGCTTTCCTCATCATCGTCGTCATCATCATTAGTACGACGACGGAAGCAGAAGAACCAGAGGAGCGCACCGATGAGTGCAATAGCGACAACTCCAACTGCAACGAACGTTCCTGCAACTTTCCCCGTTGAGTCGAAGAAGCTGGACGATTTGCCAGAATCACTGGATGAAGAGGACGTCGAGGACGGAAGACTGATCACCGTAGAGACAACTTCTGTCGTTGTGACTTGTGTCTGTGCGGATCCTGTGATTGTCATCACGGAAGTGACCACGGATGTTACTGCTTCTGCTGACGACGACGAGGATTTTGTAGTGGATCCCTTTGAGGATGAGGAGGATGTTGTTGTTGATGCGGTGTCGGACGACGACGATGCGCTGGCAGATGATGAGCTTGTTGGGTCTGTACTTGATGATGTAGTTGTAGATGTTGTAGAGGAAGTAGAGGAAGTAGAGGAAGTAGAGGATGTAGTGTGAGAACTTGTAGAGGATGTGTGTGTTGTGGATTCTTGTGTAGTGGAGTCCTCTAACGTGCTGGATGGGTCGGATATCTCAATGTATCCGTAAAGACCCTCGTCCGACTCACCACAGTATTCTGAAGGATAACCGGGACACTCTTCAGAACATTCAGAGACGTCCACAGTGTCTCCTGGGGCAGTGTTAGAACACCAACAGTTCTCGCCTTGGACAATGGCAAGGGCGTATCCCATTGAAGTACAGTTGTCGCTGCATAAACCATTGGACATGTAGAGAGACGTTGACAAGGTGCTTGAGGATCCTGTGTTCTGTGAGGAGCACATAGAGAGCTCTGAGATCACTGTGGACGCCAGCAGGAGAACAAGTCCCCAGAAGAGCGGCCGTGTGAAGGACATATGTGTATATGTGTGTTATTGGCTGGCTTTGTTGTGGTGTGAAGGGAAGCGGGTATGGGAGGCCAGAAGAAGCAGTCTGTGTGTTCGCCTCTCTGGAGAAGGGAAGGAAGAAGCGTGTGATTGGTCCAGGAAGAAGAACCAAGTGTTCTAGACACTCTTTAGAGAGACGAAGGAGCAGGAGAGAAGTGTTCCCCCGTCTGAGATCTTTTTTTAGTTTGCTGGTGGAAAGCGCGGATTTTCACAATGGTGACGCTCACGTGCGCATCGGCTGCTCGGGTCTATCCCCGTATTCTCGGGTGTGAATGTTTGTATTTGTGGAGATTTTGGTGTGATTGTGTTGTTTGAGGCGTATGACTGTGCCCTATGGCCTTTTCTCCCGCTGAAGTACCGTTCCCCAGTCGTCTACAGGCGGTACCTTTCTCTATGTGTCAAACACTGCCCAGTGCCCACCAGCGCACAAGTCTATACACACATGACTCCTCGAGATCAGGAAACGGGGGCTTTGGAGATCTGAAGCTAATCTCACTCCTCACATCTCACGCTATTCCAGATCCCCTTCTGGGGCTGCGATATGCCCTGCAGTGTTTTGGCACCGGGGCACACGGTTTCTCCGAATTCCACCTCACAATCAGTCCACCGATAGGCTCAGCCTCACCTCCAATCATTGGGTTTTTCGCCTCATGGACGTGTTCCCTCAGATCTGCGCTTTACGAAACAGCAAGCTCCCACAAGGCTGATACACGTACACCGTTCCATCGTGTGGGTACGTCTACGTCATGTTGCTACCTAGGATAAGGAGAAAAAAATCAAAGAACGTAGTTGTATGAGTACACAAAGGGGTCAAATTAAAAAACAAAAAGGAAGATTAAAAACAGAATTCACCTGTTAGTGTCTTGCGTCGTCGTGCACTGATGTAAAGTTTGGGGAAAGAGTGTCAATGTATGTGATGAGCAGACAGACATATAAGGAAACCACGTCATAGGAAGGATCAGTGGAAGGAAAAGAGTGAACTGAATAAAAAAAAAGGGGAGGTTAAAGAAGATGGAGAAGAAAAATTGACACTGATTAAATCAGCTCAAGATCTTTTTCAACTTTCTGAAGAATCCACCCTTCTTTTTCTCTTCAGTCTTCGCTGTCTTAGCTGCTGGTGCAGCCTTCTTAACAGCTGGCTTCTCTGCAACCTTCTCAACTGGCTTCTCAACAGCAGCTGGCTCAGCAATTGGCTCAGCAGCAGTTGGCTCCGTGGCTGGCTCGGTAGCAGTTGTCTCAGCAACGACTGGCTCCTCTGGGCTAGCCTCACCATTCACCTTTGGATCAAGTGTCTTTTGCTCATCCTCAACAGGCTCGGAAGAAACAACAATTTCCTCACCGGTAACCTTATTTCTCTTAATAACCTTCTTAACCTTAACGGTCTTGGTCTTTGCCTCCTCAGCAGCTTCCTCAGCCTTGATCTTTTCGTTCAAGTTTTTAGCATCAACATCGCTAACCTTGTTGAAAGCATCAATAGAAGCAGCATTCTCTGGGACAACAATACCTGGCTCACCGGTGGTAACCTGCTTACCTTCCTCAGATGGCAGAACAGTAGTAGAAACGCCATTGGCCTCAGCAGCCTCCTCAGCCTTAATCTTCTCGTTCAACTCCTTAGCGTCAACATCACGAACTTCGGAGAATGCGGCAACCTGCTGTGGGTCCTCTGGGATGGCAATTCCTGGCTCACCAGTAGTGACTTGCTTACCTTCTTCAGATGGCAGAACGGTAGTAGAAGCCTCGGTGGCTGGGACTGCGGAAACGAGACCACCAGCCTCTGGAATCTTCACACCAGATTCCTCCGCGGAAGCCAAGTTAGCGTAGTAAATGACATTGTTGACGTTACCACTGTCGTTAAAAGTCTCGTATTTTTCACTGGTGACCCATTCGCCATCAACGACGAACTTGAAGAGGATCTTATCGTCCCCGGAGTGTTCCGGCTTCAATGGCAATGTAATCTCAAAGTCGCCGCTTGAGGTCTTCACCAATGGGAGGGATTGAGTCCAGTTGTCAAAAGTACCGGTGACGATGACGTTCTCAGGACCAGCTGGCCTGGGTTTATGGGGTTAGTATCTCCGACAAGGTTGATAGCATTGGGTGGGATGAAATTGCTGGCTCTGGCACAAGATTAAAAAAAAAAAAGGTGATGCTTCCCACAAGAGAACAATACAAGAGGGCCAAGAACACACCACAAGATATTGTACCGTCAGTATCCTTGGTCCAATTGCATCGAATAGAGTCCTAGAAAACTTCAAGCTCTTTTAAATAGCTCAATAGGGCCCCATTGCTCAAAAAAGTAGTGGCAATAAAACCAGCCCGCCCCCTCAACCCAAAGGTCCCACGATATTTGCGCCAAAGCCCGCACCCCACCAAACAAACCGAGGAAATTACTCACCAATGGAAGGTTGTGTTGTATGACATGACGATGTGTATCTTAATCTGTCCGGGTGTTGGGTGTAGTTGCAGAGCTCAGTTGTGGGGCCCAAAAAGGGCAGCCCAGATGAATGGGGCAGTTTCCCACCGCCCCCAGCCTTCTCGTCCGGTAGGAGCACACACCCGGTGGTCACGTGCTTTTGTTTGCGACCCTCGGAATTGATAGGCGAGGGAAGGTAAACAAAGGGGGGGAGAACCGTCACCGTGGGAACGCGTCAAAATGCCAAACAAAAACAAAAGAGCTTCCCCTTCCTCTTCCTCCCCCCAGCGCTACAGGCCGATACTACGCGGCGGTACTGGTATTAAGGACGCAAGATGTCCCAGTCGCCTACTAAGGAGATCAGAGAGATGTTTGGCGGAATGACGTTATCAGACGGCAGCACAAAAGTCAACACCAGGCATACAAGCTCCATCAAGAACAACTTCCTCATGCCACAGCTCTTGCCGAACGCTGAGTTTGACAAGGAGAACCAGCCGCTCTCAGAGGTATCACAGCTGAATGACTTTGGGAATGATACTGTGGTGCATAATAAGGATTCGCAGGATACAACGATGCCTGACTGGCTCAAGGTGAAGCTGGAAGTTGAGGCAAAGAAACAACAGAAGGAATCACACGTCTCATCTTTCCAGAAACCATACTTGGCAAATCCTATTAACTACCTTGATGAGAATGCTTCTATACCAAGCACAATGGATGAAGGTGATGGCACACTCAATACGGCGTACAGCTTTGATACACACAGTTTTAAAGTCCATCTTGGAACAGCAAAAGTCACATCGTACAGCTCAGAATACTTGGATTCTCCTATGCCACCACCAAAATTGATCAATACTTATGAATCATTCAAGAAACCAGTTATAAAGAAACCACAGCTTATCACTGAACTTCAGGATATCAAATTGATCACTCCGGTGGATGAAGGCATGGTGTATGATTCCACAGCTAAGATGTGGGTTTATCCTGGATCGAGCTCCCGGATGAGTTATGACTATGAACTAATGTTTGAAGATGATGAAGAAGAGGATACAAGGGCGGCTGTATCTCACAATAACATGACCACCGTCACCGCTGATCCAAGACATGTGACTAACGTTTCACGTTTGGAGATGTCCTTTTCAGAGTCTAGGAGGGCATTGATTGGAGTCTTGCAGAGTGTGCTAAGAACTAGGACAGATTGGGATAAGTCTACAGAGATTGACTTGTCGAATAGAGAGTTGATGACTATCAAATCACTTGAAGAATTCATGCCATCACTTCAGGAGATCAACCTCAGTGGGAATCGCTTGAGTAGTTTGGAAGGATTATCGTCAACAATTCAAGATGTTGTATTATCAAAGAACTCCATCACAGATCAGTTTTTGAATCTTGGTAAATACCAGAATTTGCACACATTGGATTTGAGTGATAACAACATCAAGAAGATGAGCTTGTTCACACCATTGAAGAATCTTCGAAAGTTATACCTTTGCAATTGTCAGATTGAGAACCTTGTTTCAATACCATCATTGGAAACTTTGAATCTGTCTAATAACAACATCACTGGATTCATTGATTTCCAAGAACTCAAATTCCCAAAGATGAAATCGTTGAACTTGTTTGGCAATCAAATCACAGGAATCAAGAACATGAATTGTCAATCCTTAACATTTTTGAACTTGGAGAAGAACCATCTTAAGGTATTTGAAATAAGCAGATCTCTACCATTAGAGAAGTTGTTGTTGGCTGGTAATGTTGCTCTTTCACAAGTTGATCTTCAGAACAAAGTAATCTCTTTGGAACAACTCTCCATCCAAGGAACAGCCAAGGTTTCTGGAAGTCTCCCACATTTGATCTCATTACTTGTCATTGGAAGTAACAAGACATCACTTCTTCGTGATCCTGAATTCCTGCTCTCTTCTAATCTCTTGGAGATCATTATGAAATCATCACATTTGGAATACTCTGACATGCTCTATTTACAAGAGAGATTCCCACATTTGGAAACTGTGGATCTACGAGACAACAATATTGACTGTAAGTTCAGTGATATTGTGAAGTTTGCTAATGGATTTGAGAGAATTAAAGCTCTAAGGTTAGAATCTAATCCTGCTACTAATAAGTTGAAAGGTGATAAGAAGCTTGCTAAGGTGTACGATTTGATGATTCACAAGTTGACGGGGAAGTGAATCATCTTGGCTATGTGTGTTATGATCTAATGAACATTTGCAATTTGTAATCTTATCTGATGATCTTGTAGGTGTCTAGAGATGACGTTTATAGTTAAGTAGCGTACTATGTACTTGAAATATTATAAGTCTGCAGGGCTGAGTTCGGCTTCGCGGAGTTACATAAGGGCCAATTACTAAATGTTGGGATTGTGCAACCATCAGAAATGGTATTGAAACTTTGAAAACACTGCAAGATAAATTCAGTTCTCAAGATTCAGATAAACTTGGAAAGAAGCTGATGGGTTATAATTCCCATAATTAATTTTAGCTGGTTGAGCTGAAAATAGAGTGGTATCATTCATACTGAACAGTTCATACAATTTCTCAAAAAATCAACAGTTTTTTGCACTATTATACGTAGCCTGGACTACAAATAATAAGCTTTCTCATATAATAGAGCATTTTACCAAAAAGATCCCGTCTTCAAAATCATAATTGAGCTACTCATTGCTGAGATAATTGAATTTATTCCCTCGTAAAGTAACTATGAAGTCAAGGGTTGGTGTTCGGATGTTTCTATAGAGTGCCTCTTTTCATCAACAACCATCACCAGTCTTGTCGAAAACGCAAGCCAAGGAATTCCCTAAGAGGATGCAGTGATAGAGAATGGGGTGTGCATCTTCAAAGACAGACAAACAGCAACCCAACTCCCCCTTCCAGTCCATTTACTGGCCCAGTCAAGAGGACCTGGTTCGGTGTGAACTTCCAGTCGCGTCCAAGTTGTGATGTCTGTGCAGGGTGCAGGCCTCACATTCACTGGCCACTGGGGGAGATGGATCAGCAAGCGCGCGGGTCCCAAAAGGGGGCGGCAACCGGGAATTATTGGAATGTTGAAACTATTGTAATTTACATGGATTGGGAAGAAGAAGTGTGTTGTGGAGTGTAAGTGGATACGTTGGTGGAGTGGCGCTCAGTTTTTT